>PVLA01015810.1:0-23455 GCA_004027455.1 Hydrochoerus hydrochaeris
CACAGACACACACACACACACATCACATCACAGACACACACACACACATCACATCACATCACAGACACACACACATCACATCACATCACATCACATCACATCACATCACACACACACATCACAGACCATCTCAGAGGATCCACAAGACCTTGGTCTTCCCCAAATTGAATCACAAACAAATGAAATGATGTATTTCATGCCTGTATCTCAAGGGACAAAGGCAAAATACATATCCTGAAGTATCAATTTATAAATGCTAGGAGAGGAGAAAGGGAAGGAAGAAGGAAGGAAGGAAGGAAGGAAGGAAGGAAGGAAGGAAGGAAGGAAGGAAGGAAGGAAGGGGAAGGGAAGGGAAGGGAAGGGAAGGGAAGGGAAGGGAAGGGAAGGGAAGGGAAGGGAAGGGAAGGGAAGGGAAGGAAGGATTTTCCCTATTGAGTTAGCAGAATAGAGAAGAGCCAAAGTAGGAAATTATGGAAAGACCGTCATCAGTGCAGTTCTTAGACTCCCAATCAAACACCCCTCCTGTGCACCAGGCTGCTGTCATGGTTCAGTATCTGTGACATGGCCATGTGCTTCCCTTGATGATGCCACTGTGCTCTTGCCAAGAACAATGCCTGGCATACCAGTTAGTGCTCAATATATTTTGACTGTATGAATGCATGAGGGATCTCCATCTGTCTACCTACCTTGGCTCCACCTTCAGCCCTTCCCAACTTCCGGATGGCACAAGGCTCCACACCCACAGGCCACTTAAATTTTAGACACATTCACACACTAACTGACCTTGGAACTGTATTCCCATCCCCTACAAGGATGCTTCCCAGGGCCTTGAGCCCAGGAAGGTAGCACAGAGATACTGGGGAAAGGGCTTCTGCTGAACAGTGAAGCCTGCTATTCCTCCATAAGGAATCTTGAAATGAAGAGCACAGCAGCAAACATGCTTACTGAGCTGTGAGGCTTCAGAGATTCAGGCCAGTACCAAGTGATGTCCCACTGAGCAATTTAAAGTCCAATCATGCAAACCAGGTGTGCTTTCATGACTGGAAAACAAAAACATTCCAACTGCTCATCACATCGAAATCAATACCCTTTAATAGCCCCCCTTAGCTCTTACCCTTGATTCTGAAAGTCAACCTAGTGGGAAAAGCATGTTAATAAGCTCAGACTCTTCTTTTCTTCCCCTGCCTCTTATTCAAGCACCTCATGGCTGGTACCTCAGTCATTTGGTCTGATTCTTGCCCCTCAGAAGGAAGGGCATCCTCAGTTTTGAAGTTGTTCACTAGAGTTACTGTGGAGAAGGCAGAGTAGAAATGCATTCAGATGTGTTCTTGCAGGGTTCTGTAATGCCATGTGTTTTGTCAGCTATAAGACTGGTTGGGTACCACTCTCACAAGAAAGTCTGTTCAGGCACCTTGACTGTTAAACAAACAGACTCACTGTGGGTAGGGGGTCCTGTGCGTGGACATAGCTTGGCTGCCCAAGCACACACATAGGGACGAGACACCTTCTTTGAAGTATTAGACCCGACAGTTCAGTTGGTGCAGCCCTCCTGGCAAAACTGAACTCAATTTCTGCTATATTCTCTAGAGTCAAACACATTATCTTAAGGCCCACATGACAGCACAGCCCAGCACAGACATGACTGGAAACCCATTTTAGGGTCCTGCTCCCCATAGAAAGCGCCCATGTATGAATTCTGCATGCATTTAGCATGTGGCTCTAAAGAAGAGGATGCCTATACATGTTTCCATAGAGTCAGGTTGCCAGGGATTGAATCTCAGTGTTCCGGTCTGTGGCTTGATTACCTTAGCGTCATTTAATTTCACAGAGCTTCTGTTTTTCCATCTAAAACATGAAGAGTACTCACTGGTATGAAGGTTATGTAAGATCACATCTGGAAAGCACCCTAGCATGAAGCCTGCCACACTGTCATTGTAAGTGAAACTCATGAAACACTCATTGCACGTCAAGCTTTGCACTTGAACTTGCATATGCGCTATCCTTAGGTCATGAGAAGTGGGTATTGCTATTACTGTTTTACAAAACAGAAGAGTAGAGATCAGAGAAGTAAAGTGACCTGCACAGAGGTTAGAGAGGAATGGAATTAAGATTTTGACTCAGCTCTGCCTTTACTATAAAAACAGATCACTGTGGAAGGTGCCTTCTACCAGAGCTCAGATGAGGCTCAGGTCTTTGGGTTCTCACCAGGGGCTGGGTCATGAGTAGTTCCATAAAGAGCTTGGGGATAGTGAATTTGAAGCCAGTAGCCATGAGCCTACGTCTTGTATGTGCTGCATAACTTGGGCTGATCCCTTTACTGCTCAGGCAACCTTCACCTTCCTCCACTGCAAATCAGGAACAATTGCATCTTCCTTTTAAGAACTATTGTGAGGATTAAACAGAACAATGTTGCTTTGTGATCTTTCACCCAAGGTAGAATTCTTATACTATCCTGTGCTCTGTGACATGAAGAAAAGACAATAACAACACTTAGCACATTGTTGAAAGCTTTCAGCAAATAATAATTGAATGCTACTGCTCATAACAGCTAACACATACAGAAGATATTATAGTTCAGAAACTACGCTAAGGAGAACACCAGCATTCTAGTTGCTGGTAACCCCTGGGATACACAAACAAACTGGTCCTTAACTCTGGTTCTTCAACTCAAGTGAAAGTTGTCAAAAGGCTGAAAGAGTAATGGAGCCTTTCACAAGCTTTGAGGGTCGCCATCAACAGAAATATGATCTGAGAAGGAGCATATCTAAGCCCTTCAGATAGGATGTTTAGTGCTCACAGCACCGAATACATGGCAAAAAGGAGAGAAAAGTGAGTAGTCAAATTCCCTTATCCTATGGCTTTTGTCCTCTGGTCCAGATCAGTAGATGTCTGTCTACAGAGTTCAACAGCCACAAGTCATATGCTGAATGAATGCCTATAAAGGTCCCAGTAAGAGGTGGGACCAAGGAAAGGAGGTCAGCCTAGCAGAGTCCAGGGAATCAGAAACCCAGTTTAGAACCTGCTGGGAACCAATAGCCCTTTGATCACAGGTAAGTAATCCACTCGGGCTGATACAATCCATCCTGTGGGAAAGAAAAAGAAGTTTTTATTTCTCTGCTCTTATTGCCAACAGACTCCGGAAATATATTTGTGTAATTCCCTTAGCTGATAAGTATACAAAAGAGAAAGTTGAATATTCCAATTGGGATTTGACAGAAGAAGGCCATGTTCATTAGCTGCTGAGTTTCCTAATGACTCCTAGAAATTGCCACAATTAGACAAAATTAAGTGCTTCCGTTCCTAGCATAGGCTGTCTCTATTCTTTGGGGCGCGTCTTTGCATTGCTGGCCTTGCAAAGTGCTGCATTCCAAGCAAAAGCAACATCCCTTTCCCTCTTGCTTTCTCTTGGAGAAAATCAAAACTCTGGCACTCAATTCCTTGGAGCTAATTCTAAAATCAGGCCAGCTTTTCAAAAGATTACTAAAATTGCATTGGTCTTTGAGGAGGAGTTTCTTTGCTCTGCAATCACTTCCTCAATGCAATCTCTGAAATTTTCCTTGCTATGGTCTGAATGGTTGTAGTTCCACTTTCCCCATTCATATGTTGAAATATCATCAGCACTGTGGTGAGATTAGAAAGTGAGGTCTTTGCAGGTGATTAGGTCACAAGCATAATCCCAGCCCTAGAGGAGTAGTTTGTCCCCTTCACAGTGATGACACAGCAAGGTGTTATCTAGGAAATAGAAAGTGAACCCCCAGCAGACATGGAACTTGCCAGCACTTCGCTTTGAACTTTCAGCCTCCAGAACTGCGAGGAATAAATTTCTGTTGTTCATGTTATTGCAGTTTGAATGGCATAAGCCACTCTCCCATCCTCTCACTGATTGGGCTAAACGACTCTATCACCCCATGTCTGTAGTGGATAAGGTAATCCTGGGACTCCACAAATTGCTCCAGCCCACTGGCTGAGTCATCAGGAAAAGCAAGGCTAGAAAAGGGATTCTGACTTTATAAGAAAATAATCAGTAACTTTTCTGTATGTAGAGTCAATTTGAAAATCATTAGCCAAGGTGACTCAGAGGCTGGGTATTAGTTCTCTTTGTTTCAGGGATGGCGTCTTACAGAGTATGGGGGCAGTTGTCTCTGAGATGAAAAACAAGTCATTCCAACTCTCTGGGTCTAAAATCCACATTTATTTGGGAAAATTTGCTGTTACCCAGCTTTATTTTTTTAGGAACTTTAATCTTCCCACAAGTCTTACACACATGATGTATATGGTCATTTCACAGGCAGAAACACTGAGGCACCTGTGATACAGAGTCTAAAGCAAATGAGTTTTCAAAGAGAAAATGTACATCCTTGTTCAAGATCAAAATGCATTTGTTGACACTAGTTCCAGCCACGGCAGGAGAAGCTGAGTGAACAGGACCTCAAGCCTGGAGTGTAGACTGATTCAGAGGCTTCCAGGGGCTCACAGCTGAGTCTGCAAATCGAGAAAGGCTGGAGGAGCCAGGAGGTCTTCTGAGCCACATCCTTGAGTGGTGCACACAGCTGCTTTCTAAACAAGCTGCACAGAGAGACCAGTACTAGGTAATTCTAATTCTGCCTAGGAAGCCTTAGTAAAATAAAAAGTCAAGTTTATTGAGAAACATACTCAGTTTCTACCCAGATTCTAGTCCTTACCCATCAGTGACTTTGGATGCATTTGATCCCCTACATCCTGCCATTACAGATCACAGGACCAGCCATGGCACTGGAGGGGACATTCTCTCCTCTTTGGTGGCCTCCCTTACCCAAGGTGCAGCCCCCAGTCACTGTGATGATCTCACAGTCAAACCTGGTGAATGGATGATGCTCAGGACAAGGCTTGCTCACTGGTGACTCAGGGCCTGACTCAGCCGCCGGAGGAGGGCTGTGGGGGAGACAGCAGAAGGCCAATGGGCTGGGCTCCTCCAGCTACACTGTTTTCTGTGCTATAGCTGAGAAGCCATTTAAACAAAGATTTTGAAGCATCAAATAAAAGAGTTTGAAAACCTCTGAGACAAGGCTTCTGGAAGACTCCATCCAAAAGACTGCAAAAAAACAAGAAGCTATTCCATTCATTTCTAAGACATGTCAAGAGTACTGCAAATCCTTAAAGAACATTTTCAGGAGCAATAATGAAGCAATGCTGATCTTTATGGCACCAGTCAATTCTGAAAGGAGTAAAGGTCAAAGGGCACCAAAAGATGATCCCCAACATGGATTGAAATTGCCAGGATGCTACCATGAACCCAAGACTACAAGGATATCGGAGAAAATTATCTTCTTGTTCTAAGATTCTGACCTTTGGAAAGCTCAATAAATCCAGATTCCAGCCTATGTGGTAAGCTGGTCACAGGTGAAAGGACACCGTGACCTGGATACTCACCAGAGGCTCTGAGCACCGCCGGATAAGCCAGATGGGCAGGATAGGCCCTGGCTGCACCATGCTCTTGTCACGCCAATCTCAGATCTCAGGGAGTGATGCTCCACTCACTCTGTCAGCCCCGACAGCCAGCGCTGTCCTCTGCTTTTCCCTGCCCGCAAGGACAGAAGGACCCAGAGCCCTCATCTGACTATATGCACTGAACTCTGTAAACTGACTTAATGAGTCATTCTTAAAACTCAATCTGAGGAGTTCCCAAGGAATCCATAGGTTTCTTACAATATTCCTCTTCTGAGCTCTTGCTACTGAGTAATCTACCAGTATTTCATGATACAACAGCAAAAAACAGCAGCCGAGTATTAACCAAAGCAAGTCTATTCTTCTAGTCATTTCTAAGATGGCTGAATGAACAGGACCTCAAGCCTGGAGTGTAGACTGATGAATGATTTGATGGGGTTATCCAAAGTAGATTGTTCCACAGGAGCATCCAGAGTCAGAAACTTTAACATTCAGATTGGATAGAAACTTAAAAGTGTTTAACCAGTGCTGATTGGCAGGTGATGTGTCGAATAGTGTTCACACTCTCTCTCTGTCTCTCTCTCTCTCTCTCTCTCTCTCTCTCTCTCTCTCTCTCATACCAGGAGTCGAACTCAGGAACTTGCCCTTGCCAGGCAGGTGCTTATGCCACTAAGCTATAGCCCTGGCCCTCTGAATCATTTTCTTGAACTCTCTTTCATATAAAGTTCTTCTACAGCGACTCTGGGCACCCCCACACCAGTTACCAATGGGTAGAAAAATATACAGTATGTTGTCCAAGTGTTGAGTTCAAGGTCAGTAATAAAAAATGCATTGACATGAATCTGGAAGATGGAAAAGTCCTATCTTCAGTGAATGCTGGTGCTAGGAAACAACAGTCCCTCATTTCTTCTGGATAAGGGTCCTTTGGAAATACTAGGGGAAATACAAGCAGAGAGCTAAGAAAGAAAAATACTTAGTTGTTGGTTTGTGACACTACATGCCGGCTGCCCTGCCCCTCTCCTTCATGCTAGGTGTTGGTGGAAATATTCTCTCTTTCTCTCTGCTTTCCAAAATGGTAGCCACTAACTACATGTGGCTTTTGAGTACTGTAGCTGCGCAGCTGAGGAGTGAACTTGGAATTTCATTTAAAGAATAACATGTGACGAGTTGCTACCATATTAAAGAGTGAACTAAATCTAAATTTCAGGACTGTGGATGATGATGATGATGGGGGGGGTGTGCTCACAAAACAAATATTTCTCTTTCTGAGTGAACACTGTTCTGTGGGAAAGGTCTCGGGAACACCAGGTAGTTAGAAATTCTAGGCTTCTTGCTGCTCTATGGTCTTACAAAAGAAATTTCCTTGCACCCATTTTGGGCACTATTGAAGAAAACTATTTGGAAGAAGAAAACATGAAGACAGAGAAACAACAAAAGGTACAGACTTATCAGAGACAAAATACAGATGCAACCCTGTAAACTGGTTGGGAATTCAGGAAGCTACAGCTCCTCCAACTAAGGCAGAAAGTCAATTGCCTTGTGCACGGGAAGCTTCAGTCTCTTCACGTCCATTGAAAACAATCCCCTGAATGCAAAATTAGAACCTGGTGACAATCTGTAATCCAGCCCTTTGTATTTTTCATGAGGCTTAAAGGAGATTAATGGGGCACTCAGGATATTAAGGATGAGAAGCACACACATCTCAAACAAGGCTCTGGTGAGTAACTGGGAGGCCTCAAGACTAGAAGAAGAGCAGAACAGGCCCTGGATGAGGGATCTGCTCACCGCAGTTTTATGTCCTGGTCCTTACAATGAGCACCTGTCCATAATACCCTAGGAAGACATATGGTCCTTCCCTGAGATCACTGGAAAAGAAGAAAAGCCCATCCCAAAGAGACGCAGGGACAAGAGGGACAGTACTGGCAACCAACACTGCAGGTACCATACAGATCAATTCAGATGGAGCCCATTTTTATTAAGCAGTTCAATCCACATAGTTATTATTCATAATAGCTGTATTTATCAAGTGTCTGCTATATGCCAGATAATATATATTCAATGCCTCTAGGCTTATGATAAACCTGCAAGATGGACATATGTAAATACATATGTGCATGTGAAGTCACTGCATATTTAATTATCAAGGTCAATAAGTTAAATAATTGAATGCTATAATTATATATAACTAGTAAATTAGTTAAACGAGGATTAACTCTTCTAATCCTCACAACAACCCTCTATAAGACACGGATATAAATTGTATGCAAACTTTACAAATGAAAAGAAGTGAGATCAAAAGTAATGCCTACCACCTTTCCAAATAAACTAGAATCCAAAGGACAAGAGAAAACATCAGGAAACAATCCTCTGAATCAAAGACTAAATTCAGATCTAGGCCAGGGAAAAAACCCAGGCCAGCTCATAAACAGTAAGGCCAGAATGTAGACGCAGGCAGCAGGCTTGCAAAGTGTACTCTTCACCCACATGGTTACTGCAGTGTCCCGATGATTTGACACTGTAGCCTGCCTACCTCCCTGCCCCTCAGCCATTCCTTGAGTTAACCTACCCCCTTCATGATCCACACATAATGTGCCACCCTTAGCTCACACCCTCAGGTTATTTCTTCCTTTTATTGGTGCAAGACACCTTGCAAAGCCCCTTTTTGCCCTGTCATTAGTGAAAGTGAATGTGGCTATCCCAGCAGGAAGTGGGGAGTCTAGTACCCGTGGAGGCTGGAAAGAGCTTTCAAAAACGCTGCATGAAATCTTTTGCCCTCTTTAAAGCAAGCCATTCTGAAAGGGGCCTAAACTATTAGTTGCCATCCAATTCTAGATCTTTCCATGTAATTTTCATGCTGCATGCCCATAGCACCCTGACTGTGCACAAGCTCCTCATATGCTGACAAGAATGGTCACCTCAGCACAAAGCAAGTTTCTACAGGGGACAAACTAGGAAGAGGACACAGGGAGAAAAGGAGAGCAATAGCTAGAATACCCAAGGTAAAGCTTAGAGTCTGAAGTTCCACAGACCAAACATTAATGGCTATGTACCAGAGGTATATGCTATCAGATTAGTAACTTTTGCTGAGACACTAGATCTAGCACACAACAACGCAAAGACAAAGAGCTGTAATTTAGCTCATGATTCAAGAGGGTCCAGTCCTTGATCTGGCAGCTCCAAGGCAGAAACATCAAGGCAGAAGGATGAGGCAGAGCAAAGACAGTTAGTACACAGCAGCTGGGCAGCAGAGCAGGGAAACAGTGACTGAGAAGAAGGGGCAAGGGACCAGATACAAACCCCAAAATCATGCCTCCATGACCCATCCAGACACAGCAAAAAGTGTGCTTTACTAACTCTCTGGACAGCTCCCTCTCCAATCAAGTTGACAAGCTTAAAGGTCATAGATACCCTACTGCCATCAAAGGAGAGAATACACAAAAGGGATGCTGCCATCAATGGATGTCTTCCCAGCCTCGTTCATCTACTTCTTCTTGCTAAAATTCCATGAGATTCCAGGAAACCGACTCCATCACTGTTCTCTGTCCTGTGACAACAATGATTGGCTCATGCATGGGCACATGACCCAAAGCAGTCCAACCAGAGTAACCTTCAGATCTTTGGCTGGCATAGAGGTATAATCTCCTCCTTCTTGGGCATGAGCAAGGAGGTATATCACACCAAGAGCTCTTAGGGCCCTAAAAGAAGTCACTGTCTGATGAAGAAACCATGGCATAAGACAGAACAGAAAGAGGGAAGGAAACTAGGTCCTTGGTGACACTGTTGAGCCAATGGATCAAATTTCACCTATGTCAGCCTAACTTCTGTGCTTTTCAATGAGATGAAACAATCTTTTTTTATTATTTAAGCCAGTTAACATTAAGGCTTCTGGTTTTTTTGGAAATGAAAGCACCTAAGTGAATACCAATGTACCTCTCTTTGGTCACCCATCTATGAAGTGAGAAGGCAAAGTCAAAGGTGATATCACATTCCCTAAACCCAGTATCTCCATCTCACACAAAAATCATGCACTACTCACTTAAGGAACAGACTGGTTCTGCACTATATCCACATGGGAAATTCCTACTCATTCATCAAGACCCAGCTCAAATGTTCCTGTCTATATTGTAGACTACACACAGGCAGGATTAATCACTTCCTTCTGTTTTATTCCCATAGAAACATATTACTCATACTTTTATGCAAATATAAACACAAGGCAGTTACAGATAGCTCAAGAACAGAGAACATATCTTGTGCATCACATCCAACACAAGCACACAAGCGCTGGCTGCTGCATGCAGAAGGGACAGTAACGGTCATAGACTACCTTGACCCTGCTTTCTCTCCTGTAAACTGGGGAAGATTATATATTTCAGAGGATTTTTTAAAGACATAATATCTATAGAGCAATCAACTGCTTGCCATGTATTTATCATTCAATATCAGGCACTAGAGGAATTTCATAAAAATTTGTTTAATTAGCAAAACTGATAGATAATTTTTAAAGTCTTTAATAGCCAGCAGCTCAATGATGATAGCCAAACATACTATTAAGTTTAAAGTGTGGAAGCAATCTTTAATTCTGTGGTTAGGAAAGAAGAATGAGCTTAGAACTCATTTTTGCTTCATCAAGATCAAATCTATGTTAGTGAAATGGGGCCTGGATGCCCTTCCAGTATCTGGGAACAGAATGTCAGTGAGATCCTGCCAGTAACTGAAATATGGTACAGGACACAAAGCAGGAAGAAATCCCCAGGGTCAGCTAGCAAGCACTGGTCAGCCCAGGGCCGGCCTCTTGGATCTACCTGGTCAATCCACAGCATAGTGGATAGCTCACTTTTAATAGCCAGGCATCCATCACCACTCTGGAAACAAAACTTGACCTCACCCTTGGTTTTCAATCTCTGTGGTTCAGAAAGAGGCCCAACTCCTCCCTCCAGCTTCACAAGTGGGTGACCACCCAGTCTCACCCAGCTCACCCAGCCCACTGGCTCTGTCTTCCCAGGAATGTGCATGTCCACTAACTTCTCCTATAGGAATCAGTTCTGAGACTTGCTGAGACAACCACATGTAAAGAAAAGTTGTCCTTCTACTAAGGATTTTTCCACTAAGATTAAGAAAGGAAAGTGACATGCATTTGATTCCATTAGGGAACCCCGCACTGAAGAAGCCCGCCCAAACATAAAACCACGTGGAAGAAAGTGGAGGTGGAAGATAGGAGGAGGACTCCAGTGAAACAGTGGCAACACGGGACTTGAGGCATCCTTCCAGCTACCCACACTGAGAGACAATGCTTTCTTGATGGATGATGGACGCAACCTCCACCCAACCTTCCAGAGCCTGCACCATTCCCTCCCTGGCAGAAGCCCACATCCTGTTTCTTTAAATCCCATATGAAGCTCAGCCTTCCTGCTTGCTTCGAGTCACACTCCCGTGTTGCCTTAGGTATGTAATCAGATTTATCAGATTCCCTTTCCTGTTATCTGTTTATCGTCAGTTTGTTTCACAGACAAAAATCATCAAATCTTAAAGGGAAGAGAATAAATTTAAAACGCTCTCACATCAATTACTCAAGTCATTATATGCCCTCCTTTTCCCCTAAGCAATTGGACCACAGCTCTCTCACTGATGGTACGAACTCCCAGATGGTGCTCTGCGCTAACTCGGGCGGATGTTGTATCAGTCATCACAGCCTGGCTTGGTACCCTGACTGCCACAGTAGCATGGCAGTTCTAGTAGCATCCTCTGGGAGAGGATGACACAGCCAAGACAAAGGACAGAAAGAATCTGCCTGGCTCTGCTTAGATAGAGGCCACTGAAAAAGAAAGACAATAGATTTAGCCTTGATGTCAAAATCCAGTCTTGCGGATCCCATTCTGCAGTTTTATCTTCCAATATTCCCCCAGTTCCTCATTAGCTGAATAAGGAGACGTTTTCTAAGCAAACATCTTCATTATTTACCTAGCAGAGCTTTCTGCTTTATTGGAAGATGTGATTTATTTTAAAAATTAGCTTTCCCATGAGATGCAGTCATTTAAATTAAAGGAAAAGCTCATCTTTCTTGGGCTTCAGTTTCCTGTATGCAAATTGATGCTCTATAGATTCCAGAAACTTTCAATGGTATGAAGTGTGCTCTTGGTTTTACTGCTGGATTAAGATTCTCTTCATGACTTAAAACAACATGAGGAGGATGACTCACAAATATAATCTGAGGAAATGCAGAAAGAACAACCTGGAAATGCAAATATCAGCTTCGGAAAGAAAAGAATAGCTGAAAAACAAATAGCAAGATGTGGTAAAGTGGGCTGGGGGTTTCAGGGACAGCAAGTCACAAAGTAAGGCAGAATCAGAGGGAACTTGGAGAAGATCTGATTTAGGATCTAAGGAAATTTTTAGCTCCTGAAGAATTTTTCTGAATAAAATATTTAAACATAATGTGAGTGGAGCATACAGGGGAAAGATACAAGGGGAACAGCTCTTTGGAGGAGAGAAGGTGATCAAGGGGAACAGAGAGGATCAGCTGAGAATCCTCCAGGACCCCCAGAGGCCCACCAGAGACCTATGAAACTGATCCTCCCTCCACCACATTCCTTACTATCCCGGATCAGTCAGATAGCTCTAGTTTAAGCTGCATTAAGAGGAAGTCCTCCAAGGACGTTTTCATGGTCAGGCCCATCTTTTCTACCAGGTGTCCTTGATAAGCCCACAGGGTAACCAGCAAGACTTTCTTATTGGCTTATCAGTAGCAAATTAGATTAAATATATTTCCCAGTCTCCTCCCTCACCTCCCCATGCCCAAACATCAGAGCAGAGTGCTATCTGTGGGTCAATTCCCAGGGCCCCTCCTTCTAGGACATGTCATCAGGACACTGCCTTGACTTAGCAAATGACTGCTCATGTGTTCCTCAGACATCACCTGACTCACTCTTCCTTTTCTCTCCCAGGTCCTGAGGACCTGAGTCTTCAGCACCTTCCCCAGGCCATGTTATTCCTCTAGGAGCCTCCCAAGCAGGAAGAAGATGGTTCCAACCACCCTTCCCTCTACCCAGTCTTCTGTAAAACAAGTCCATAAAAACCATTCAGGGCTATTCCTGTAAGGATGCATGATGAGGAAGAGAAAATTAAGCACTAAGATGATTTCACAAAGGAAGGGGCAACATTGTCTATTATGTAAAGTATTTCCAAGGTCTTCCTACAGATAATCAGTGAGTGTGCGCCTGATTCTTTACCTTCTGGTCTTGACCCATCCGCCCTTATCTTCATTTCTCTAGGCTTTGGAAGTCTGGCTAATCAAACCCTCTCTTTGTTGCAAAATGGACTAATTGTAAGCCCCATTTTCTGCATTGTCCACACCATGTCCCCAAATCCTTGCTCCTGAAGATAGCAGGGACCTCATGCGGCACCTTCAGCAGTGGAGCAAAGGAGAAACATTCCGTTCCCATTTGCAAGGCAGCAGGGTCCTGCCTTCACCTCCCATTGTGCTGGAAATCAACCCTTGGACCCTGTCTGGTCTAGAGAGGAGGAGGTACTGCTCACTGCCCTGCAGGTGCTAGGAAACCTCCTTCGAATCTCATGGGCTCACACTGCTTTCTTCAATCTGCTGGTCAGCATGGCACACACAGGTGCTGTGGGTGCTACAGCAGCTGTGCAGGAGCATGGGTAGGTGTGAGGCTCAGGAAGGTCTGCCCCACACCCCCAGAAGGAGGAGACCAGGGTGCTAGCAACTGAGCAAGTGTGGCACTGATGGTAATGCTGCTCCGGTTGCTGCGTGTGCTCAAATTGGTGCTGGTTCTTTGAATGTGGCATCTGTCAAGGCTCAGTGAGGATGACAGATGTCTCTCTGCTCCAGGAACAAACAACACAGCCCTGTGGGGGTGACAAAACAGCCACAGCCAAACCAGAGTGGAGAGGTGCAGATCTCCGGGAACAATCAGAAGAGAGTGGCGTAGGAGTCCAGAGTTTACCACACACCTGCTCCCCTAAAAAAAGCATGTTCTCATTATGAAACCTTAGAAGGTGGCGCCAAATCCAGGAACAAGTATGCTCAGGCCCAGTGGCCTCATTCATCACTAGATGAATTGCTCATTCAAGGAAGACATTGAGACACGTCCAGGAAAGGGTCTCCCAAATATCCACCAAATGAACATCAAGGGAGGTATCAGTCCTGGGAAGGCAGCACTGTTGAGCCAAGGCTCACCCTGTCACACCTAGTCCTGAGCCTACTGATCAGATGGTCTAATCAATTTTTCATTAACTTTCATATTCTCAGCATCTAAAACTGTGCTTGACACACAGTAGGTGCTTAGTGGATTTTAGCAAAAAAAAAAAAAATGACCATTGAGACAGTGAAAGAAGTTAAGAAGTAAAGATTCAAAAAAGAAACAAGCAGAGCCAAGTGATAAAAATAATAATTAATAATAACTACAAAGGCAAGAAGATAATCTGATCTAAATTCACAAGAGTATAAACTCATTATGCATGCTGAATTATGCTAGTGATGTCTTAAATGTTTCTTGAAATTGGTTATACACAGAAAAAGAGGCCATCCCAGGCTGGAAGGAACACAGTTCTGTCTTGGAGAAAAAGAAGAAAACTATATAAGTCAGTAGGTACAACAAAAGGCAATAGATGTTCTTGAACAAAAGCCTAGAGCCATGATTCTGGGGGTTTTGTAGAGGGAAGGTGGTGAGTTGGTCTTGAAGTAGGGCAGACTTGGGAACAGTCAGACAGGACAAGCACTGTGACCCTCCCCAGCATGGGCCAGGGTTAGCGAGCTGCCTGGATTCCAGGCGAAGCTGGTGCAACCTAGCTGGTGCTTGGGTCTCTGACTCAGAAGTAGAGAGAATCTCCCTCTGCCTTGACCGGTGCAGGGCCAGGGACGGGCATGCCCACCTTAGCCCCTCTAAAGATAAATGCTCCCTGAGCCCCTGGGGAGGTATGCGGCCTCTGCACATCAGGGTCTTTGGTCTTCCTCTGGAAGTTTTGCTAAACTCATCTTCCCATGCATTTCTCAGGTCTCCAAAGGGAAACTCAAGAGAAAATGAATCAAGTGGCTTTGCATCTCCATCGCTGCTAGGTACTTTCCAAAGCACTCAGGCCAGCTGAGGTCCTCTGGGAGTAGCAAAGGAGTAACCAGAATCTCTGCAGGCCACATCAGGGGAGGGAAGGAGAGTAGGGTGAAAGAGCCATGTTCTGGCACAGTCAAAAACCTGAGCCTCCTTACTGTCAGCAGCACAAGGGACTGGAATGTTCTGGGCCCCAGCTGCTCTAGGTCTCTCAGAATGAGGGATCCTGGGGATCTCAAAAGTCACATGCCAATGACCCTGGTGCCCAGACATAGACTTTGGAACCATGAACTTTGGAACCTAAACTCAGGAACCTTGTACCTGTTTAATTCTGGGCAAATCACTTAACCTCTCTGAGCATTCCTGTTCTCATTTCTGATATGACTATAATGCTTGTCCTGCAGGAATAATGCTACAATTAAATGTGCTGAAGTCTAAATTGCTTCTGGTGCAACTTAGGCAACTGGTAAGTGATAGCCATGTTAATGACAATTAATGTCATCACAATCCTGAACACCATTAGACACATCTCAGGCCACACTTGGGTTCTACAACTCTGAATTCTAATGCTTTGCTCTAGCAGACAAGGATGAGAGGGTAGGCCCTAACACACAGCAGAACTCAAGGAGCCCCCAGGCAGTATCGTGCTCCCAAGTAGGGGGTCTTCCTCCCAGGGAGGCTGCTGGGTCATTTGCCAGAGTTGCACTGTCCTCTCCAGAATATCTGTCCCCTGGATTTGATGGCAACACAAAACCAGGAAAACAGAGCAGAAGAACACAGGAGCTGAGAACCTGAAGATCAGTGACAACACGAAAGGTGTCTCCACCTAACTGTTCCAACACCTCCCTCTCCCACTGCAGAGTAACTGTAAGAAGGAAGTGAGAGTATAAGTAGAAAGAGAGCTGGGAAGCAGGCACAGGCAGGCCAGATCACTGTCCCTCACTGGGAGCACTGGCTCTGGCTTGGAATGGCCAAGGCAGGACAAGCCAACTCCTGCCATGGTTACTTCTGTGCCATCCATCTGGAGGGGCCAAGGGCAACCCTCGCTCCACCAAGGCTATGAGAAATAGGGATAAACCATCCTGATCCTAGGACCGCCAGGGCCAGGTAGGCAGCAGCTCACTCAGCCACCTCCTCAACCGTGCAAATGGAGCTGGTGATGTGAGCTCGGGAAACACTGTTATTGACCCAGCTCAGGCAAACCGTAGCCCGGGTCTCTGTTGCACTGGAGCTGAGCCCATTTGTAGCTGAGCCAGGCTCAGGGTCTCCCTCAGCAGGCTGCTGGCAGTCAGGGATGCCCATTAGCACCTGAGCCGCCACTCACCTCCCTAAAAACCTTTCAGTTCTATTGGGTCACACAAGCTCCTGGCAGGCTAGGCTGACCCAGGATTGTAGAGGATAAAATGACAGTGTTGCAGGAAGAAGCAAACCATGACCCTCGAAGGCCCTTCACTGTACAAGGACTCGAAGCCCCGAGCACAAGGATTCAGCAGCAGGACATATGCTAGGGAGGAGGGCAGCACCCTTACCACTTGACACACACGTACACACACAGAGAGAAGCAGGGACAGGCTACGGCACAATGTGGGAAAAGCTTGAAAGTTTGCCTTTATGCCTAGGTCTTACCAGTCCCTGCCCATGTGCCTTTAGATGCACTGTATCGCCACTCTGAGCCTCAACTGTTCTACCTGCATAAAGGAGCATCACTTACCCAGCCCCCAGCCCACGAGGCCTAACTGCGGCTCTGCAGTATACCACTCTGCATCACCCACTTCATCCAGGGATTTCATCCAGTCCCAGGTTACTTAGAGAAACACATGCACCAGTCAAAGGGGCCTCTGACAAATCTCTCCATGGGCCACTTGCTTGTATTCAGAGCAGGGGCACTGTGAAAAGAGTCCCTGCTGCCCTCTAGGACAGCCACCCTATAAATCAAAAGGAAGCAGCATGGGGCCACATATGGTTTCTGGGCCTTCAGACAAAGGGCAGATGCCAAGACCGCATTAGCCTGAACAGCCTCCCATTGACCACAGGTCCCCAAAAGTACCCAGATCTTTAAGCCATGAGGCAAGCAGTTTGAATGCGTGTGCTGTCAGAGTGACTCACCACTCTGAGAGTAGTCTGTTTCTTATGAACTTCTCTTCTGAAAATGACACAGTGAGTTTCCTCACTGCTACTTTATTTCCACTGATGCTCACTGTTCCTCTCCTAATCAATAATGAATCATCAAGTTGGGATTTCAGTTCAGACCACACAGCTGACATCTGTGGATTTCTACTCTTGGGGATTCTTAGCCACTAAGGGATAAGGGGCCCTGGACATGGGGAAATCTATGGCTTCCTAAGAATGGGAATCCCAGGTCCCAGAGGCTGCAGCACCCATGAGTCTGCCTCAGTTCTACAGGAGGGAATGAAGCCAGGACCAGACAAAGATACTCACCAGTGGTCACCCTAGTCTAGCGCCAGGCCCCAGAATGACTGCATAAGCTCTTCTCATGAAAATGGCATTTGTACTCCTAGTAGCCTTTTATCCATTTCAATGCCATCTGGTCCCAGTCAGCAGAATTACTACATGACTTCCTTGCTTACAATCCTTCCAAAGTCTTCTGTGGTGTCCATGCTAAAATACAAAACACTTGCTCTGGCTCACGCCCCAGTGCCACCTTCCTGGCCTTACTGTTTCTTCCTTCCTTTGAGCTACCTGCATACTCTTTCCCTCTTCATCCAGCCGGTCTTGCTCCCCTTTCTGGACTCAGCTCAAAGGCCGCCTCCAAAGGTCACCAGCCAGGACCACTCCCCAACATAGGTGGTTCCCAACCTCTTCAATCTTACAGTGTCCAGTACTTTTAAGAAGAGACTTGTCTGCATGCCTGAGTGCCCCCTCAGTGTGTCTCTGTCCTCTCCCTCCCCACCAGGTGAGCCCCATGAAGGCTGGGACACTATTTTGTTTTCTCCACCACTTTGCCATATTCTTTGATGCCTCTCAGAGCCTCATCACTCCTGGTTGAATCAATGCCTTCATCAGCTCATTCAATTCTCCAGTGTCTGGCTTCATTCAGTCCCTTATAGTTTAAATACTTATTTTTATGGTTTCTGCAAATCAAGAATTAAAAAACCACAGTCTACTGAACATGGATGTCTTGTAGATACTTTTAGTTAGTAACACAACTGTTTTAAAATGAGTTAATATTGACCGTAAGAAGCTAAGTAACCTGCAGAAGTCATGGATTCAGCAAGTGGCAAAATCCAAATTAGAACTTTGAACTCATAACTTCTTGTTTTCCCACCCAGTAGCGTAAGTGACTCTAACCTCGGTGCCCCGTCCTGAGTGAGGAGCGAGGCTTAACTGTCTTGGTCTCCCAATTGGCATCATTCCTTCATCCCAGCAGAAAGACCAGTGTGGGCTGGGAGATGGAACTGGCATGTTTACCTACCTCTGATTAAACAGAGCTTTTACTTGACAGCAGTTGCTGAAATCACTTGGGCTATAAATAAATAGGAGCCAGGCAAAGAATCTGAACCTGCTTTCAGAGCTGACTCCTTTTCCAGTGGAGTTGCAACAAATCCAATCTGCTCAGGGGGAAAAAAAGGAGGAACAGGGGAAAAGGATTTCTGCAGCATTTTGATGAAGGATTAATTGAGGTTTTATACAGCAAGGAGGGCACTGTCAGGAAGTAATTGCCAAGAAAATTGAGGTGCAAGCGCCATCTGCACAGAAGAATCAACAGAGGTTATTAACCCAAGCATAGCCCAAGGCGGTGGTGATTGTACCAAATGATAGAGACATCACAACCTCACACACCAGCACCCCAACCTGGTCCCTCCCTCCCGCAAAGACACCACAACCAATCCCAAGGTAGCCCATGGTAATGTGTGAGTATCTCCTACTCCCAAACCTTGAGCAACGTGGAAACCTTTCCCAAGTATGTTCCAAGAGAAGGTTTCCATTGACACATTCGAGGTCATTCAACAGGGCAGTCATCAGCTGAAGCAGCACTGAAACCCAGCTCTTCCGAACCTGCAGTGCACGCACAACCTCCTTTGGTCAGGAGTGTATAAGTCCTTTGGGAGTAGGTGATAATGTCACCTCCTACAGATCAACCATTAGATAAAGATGTACATTCTGTCCCTTTACTATGTACATGAAGCCACATTTTATGGCTACGTCTGATTTTCTCCCTCCCTTTCCTTCTCCTTGTTCTAAACTGCACCTCCATTCATCCTTTTATACTGATCTTCACCCTGGTATGTGAATTTGCAGCTGGCTTCCCACAGAAGTCCTAAGAACTATTCCTGTGCTCTGTGAAAGTTCTGGTCACTCACTTATCTCTCTTGGGCACTGTAAAGAAACTAGTTTCCTCCTTTCTCTTTCACTAACATGCTGTCTAACATAACTTCCCAGAGATTTTGTTATATTACCTGAAAAATGTGGGAAACTCCCTACTTGAGTCTCACTTAAATGAAGTTTCTGCAGAGAATACAGTTTCTACAGGCTTGGAGATAAGGGCAAACCCAGACTCTGTGAGGTGGACAGTTCAATGCGTTTTTCTTATCCAGCTGGAGTTAGGTCTAAGAAAATGCTTTGTGAACTGTCAGTCATTGTGTATGTGTTATACAGCATTATTAATGTTTCAGTCAGGTTTTGTGACGCACACCTGTAATCTCAGCATTCTGGGAAGCTGAGGGAGGAGGACTGCAAGTACAAGCCCAACTGGGCAAGGCAGCAACTTAGCAGGGCTGGGGAAGTAGCTCAGCGTGAAGGTCCTGGGATCGGCCCTCAACACCACAAACAGTACTAATGTTTCATTATTCGAGTGATTGTGATTGCCCATAATCCTAAAATACTGATAAAGTGCTGATAATGGTGGCACTGCAACTGACAGCGAAGATGGTGAAGACAGTGGTGGCAATGGTGGTGGCAAGAGAGACGACAGTGATACAGATTTACACACACACACACACACACCCGCCACATACACATCCATCCCTTGCACAAGCAGGAGGACCCCATTTCCACCTGGGCTGAGCCCAGAGCCACCGGTGCTGAGCAGGTGAGCTCACCATGCATCCTCAGAGGCAGTAGGCCAGAATATTTGCATGACCTCAACCAAGTTATTCCCCTCCTCTCTGCCTCAGCTGTCCCATTTGTAGAGTGGAGGATATCTTGGACCCTCCTAGATAGGGCTGTTTCAAGATTCAATAAGCAAAATCATGTGAAGGTTGTAACAGTGAATAAGCACATAAATCTATGAGCATTACTCATAAGAACTGAAAACTGATGTCTGGGATAAAAGAGAGAATAGAAGGAAGGAAGGAAGGAAGGAAGGAAGGAAGGAAGGAAGGAAGGAAGGAAGGAAGGAAGGAAGGGGTTGTGACTGTGGCAGGAACCATTCAGCCAATAAGCGCAGAGCCTGCCTCTGAGGCCCAGCATGCAAATGAGTCATTGTGCCCTTGACCTACAGACAAGGCAAGGGAGGCAGACAGCCAGCCTGCGCCTCTGGAAAGTCAGCTACAGGTAAAAGACACATCACCTGACAAAGGTGAGGAACACAAGGCCCAAACAGGGAGATGACTTGTTCAGAGCTCTCAGTTGTCGGAGGAAGGTTAAGAAGGAACTGTCATCTGCCTGATTCCTTATCTCTGTACCAGTGGTTTTCAACTTCAGCAAAACACCAGAATCCTGTGGGGTTACTGAACACATCCCCTGGGCCTTATTCCAGTATCCTAATTGAGCAGGACTTGGATGAAATCCAAGAATTTGACTTTCTAGCAAGTTCCCACGCTTTAAGAACCACTGCCTTATACCAGCTGGTGAAAAACTCTGGCGCCAGCCAAGGAGAAAGAGAAGTGGGGGAGAGAGAGAGACAGAGACAGAAAGACAGAGAGGCAGAAAGACAAGAGCAGAGAAAGACAGACACGGACACAGGCACAGACACAGACACAGACACAGACACAGACACAGACACAGACACAGACACAGACACAGAGATGGAGAGAAAGTCGGGTGAGGGGGAAGAGCAGCTGAAAGGGGTGAGTGGCACATCTGGAATTCCAGTCCACACCACCACCCTCAGGGCTCTCAGGAGGTGCTGAGCTGTCCAGTGGCTGGGTCTGGAGTTGGTGGGAGGTTGGGGTAAGTGAAAAATACACTCATAACTCCCCAAGGAGTCACAGCTCCAATGTGTCACATTAAGACCTAGTTTCAATGGTGTAGGATGGAAAAGGGACCTATTTTCCTTCCTTCCCTGGCATCTGCTGACCTTGGGCAATCAATAAATGTCATTCATTCTTTTCTCCATGGATCATGCCTTAATACTTTTTTGCTCCTGAAACACCAGTCATTTCTACAGTCAGGTTTGTCTTAATTCTCTGAGCTCCTAAGAGACCCTCTGTACATGCCAATCACAGAACTGCCCCCTGGGCTTGCAGGACACAGGGCAAGGCCCCGAGCAACCTGTGTTCCGAGGAAGAGAAAGCTCCGAGAGCAGAATACCAGCCAGCTGCACTAGAAGGGTCACCAAATGGGTGCAGGGGAGGGAGGGAGTGGGTGCAGGGGAAGGAGAGAATGACTCCACATGGGTGTCAGAAGCAGCGGGGGTAGGGATGGCTTCCCTAGAAAGGCACCTTTCCAGCTGGCCAGTACCTGAGGATGGAAAGTGGGTGCTCCAGGCTGCAAACAGACCACACCATACACAGCACTCTGGGTGGGATGGGGCACTGGGGCAAAAAGCTTTTCTTTAGTTTGTGAAGAGATACATATTTAAGCATCATACTTGATGCATTATGGGGCCATTAAAGGTTTCACAGTTGACAAATGGAAAGTGTGGGGGCTGGGCTTACAAAGTTTGCTCCATAGGGCCTGGCCATTCCAACATGTGTCCCCAACATCCAGGCACCTCCCAGGAGCTTGCAAGAACTGCAGAATCCCAGTCCCCACCACCAGATCTTCTGAATCAGAATTTTTCATTTTAAGTCATTTACCAATAAAAATAATTTTCTCACTTCAGTGTACCAATTTTTTTTCCAATTTTTAAAATTGACACTAATGCTTTAAATTGTTCTCCATATTTACAGGCTATCAAGTCATGTTCCAATATATGTACACATTATATAACATTAAAATCAAATAAAATATGTCTACCTCCTCAAACATTTATCATTTCTTTGTGTGATGAAAACATTCAAAATGCTTTCTTCTTTTTTGAAATATGCAGTACATTTTCATTACCTCCAATCACTCTACTATGCAACAGAACACCAGGATTCATTTCTACCTAAATCTTAGTACCTATCAACCTTTTCTCCTCATTCCCTTCCCTCTGCCCTAGGAATTTTAATGCATATGTCAATTTGTGTAGCTACCACCACAATCAGAACCATTCCATCATCCCAAAACCTAGCTTATATTATCCTTTATAGAAACATCTGCTTCCTACTCCTCACCCCTGATAACCATGAATCTGTTTTCTAGCACTACAATTTTATCTCTCCATGAAAATCACACAAATAAAATTACATAAGATACAATCTTTAGACATTGGCTTCTTTAACTCAGCAAAATGTCTTTGAGGTTCACCAACTTGCTATATTTATAAATAGTTCCTTCTTTTTTGTTACGGAGTACTATTCTTTATAAGCATACACCATATATAGTTATTTAAGCATTTTCCCACTGAATATTTTGAGTTGCTCCCATTTGGGGAGGTTATGGACAGAGCTCCTATAAACATATATATGAACATTCTTATGTAACCCTAAGTATTCTTTCCCTAGAGTAAATATCCAAGAATGGGTAAAGTATTTACCCATTGAACTTTTTATGTATGTAAAAACTTCCAAATTGTTTTCCTAAATAGCTATATTGTTTTGCATTTCCACCAGAAATGCGTGACAGTTCCAGCCTCGTTATTGTTAGTATTTTAATTTCAGTCATTCTGATAGGACACAGGGCAAGGCCCTGTGTCCTATAAGAATGACTTCAATCTGTGTTGCTACGCTGGTTAATGAAGCAAAGGATCTTTTCCTGCATTTACTTTCATCTATATATTTTCTTTGATGATGTCCTAGAGTCTTTCCTTTGTTTTTCAATTGAGTTGTTTGCTTTCTTGCTATTGATTTTTCAGAGATTTTTATACATATAAAATCCTTTACAACTTTTCACCTGGAACGTAACTTGTCTTTCCATCTCAATAATGTATTTCACAAAATAATAAGTTTTAATTTTGATGAAGCCCAAGTAAGCCTTCTCACTTTCTTGGATCATCATTTCAGTGTCAAGGCTAAGAACACTGTGCCTAACCTCAAGTCACTTAGATGTTCTCTTATGCTTTATTATAAAAGTTTTAAAGCTTTATGTTTATTTCTTTAACCTATTTTGAATACATTTCATATTGAGTTGAAGCTAGGCTTTTGTCCCCACTGGATATCCAACTGTTTCAATGCCATTTGTAGAAAAAACTGTTCTTCTCTATTGAATCAACTGTACTTCAAAAAGTATTTGGTTACCAGGTGCAGGGGTGAACACCTGTAAACCGAGCTAGGTGAGCACCTGAGCCCAAAGCATAGCAGGTTCAGGGTCAGCTGGGCAACTTAGCAAGTTAACACTGTCTCAAAATTTTACAAACAGCTGGGTACATAGGTCAGTGGGAAAGCACCTCGGGGTTTGACCCCCAGTCCTAAAAAACAAAAAGACAACTAACAATATTCATTATTGTGGATCTATTTCTGGACTCTTCCACTTTTTTAGATGTCCCTTCCTTCCTTCCCTTCCCTTTCCTTCCTTCCTTCCTTCCTTCCTTCCTTCCTTCCTTCCTTCCTTCCTTCCCTTCCTTCCTTCCTTCCCTCCTTTCTTTCTTTCTTTCTTTCTTTCTTTCTTCCTTCCTTCCTTCCTTCCCTTCCTTCCCTTCCTTCCTTCCTTTCCTTCCTTCCTTCCTTCCTTCCTTCCTTCCCTTCCTTCCTTCCTTCCCT
>PVLA01015811.1:0-23458 GCA_004027455.1 Hydrochoerus hydrochaeris
CACAGTGAGACCCTCTCTCAAAAGCAAACAAACAAATGAAGCATGAATGATCTAGAACACTGTACAGTGGTTTCTGCAAGAAAAGAACAGACCTCATGGTTGGCTTCATCTTCATGGAGAATGCCATCTTCGAAATCTCGGATTAATGCTCTTGCCGCAAGCTTGTGAATCATCTATGTTTAAACAGAAAGCAAAAAAAGATTTGGATGGCTTCAAATTAAGGACTTAGAAAGATGACCTTCAACAGCTGCAGCATGCTCATTTACATAGTGAATCTACTCTATTAAAGTGCACAGTCTGGTGAACGTACTGATTGCATTCAGCTTGTGGCCAGCACTGGCACAAAGCTCTGGCTCATGCTTTTCACTCTCCAGCATTCCCTGGTGCCCCCACAGCTCCTCTAGCTTGGCAGCTATGCATCTGCTTTCTGTTCCTGGTGCTCTGCTTTTTCTGTGTAAGACTATTCTGTCAACTCACTTAAGAATTTTAAAACTGCTCTTTTGTTTCATGGAGAGCTGGTCTTGGAGCAGGATAGCCTCCCACACATGAACTCCACTGGGGGCCACACAGGGGATGCTCATGATGTCACTGAACTGACCTGAGCCCAATGCAATGCCTGTCCTCAGCCATGCCAGCTCTGGTGATTCTCCCACTGATAAGCCTACCATTCACAGAGGCATGCAGAGTTAAAAATTGCAACTTTAAGAAAGGAGACACTATCCCTAAGCAATTCTTTTACCTTATTTTCTCATGAGAACTAATTTTTAAAGAAATACAGAGATTTCCCCAAGGTTCTGTCAAAATTTGCAAGAACCACTGTTTTTGTCTCACTTCTCATACCTGGCCGCAGAGACCAGGTGAAAAATGAAAACAGTGTTACCTAACATTTTAAGAAACCAGGAGAAACCAAGCTGGTGCCATGCACCATGAGGTGAGTTGCAGATCACCAGCACAGACCCAGAAAGGTTTGGGATCCTCAATCCCAGCAGCTGGGTGCCTGCCCAGCCCCCTTGGGTCATTGGTCTAGGCTCCAGAGGTTCCACAGGCTTGAGTGGACTGCACCCAGCGACCTTCATTCAACTAGGGGAGCCAGGCCCACCGAAGGGGGAGCCAAGCCAGCGCCATGCCATGAGGTGAGTTCCAGATCACCAATGCAGACCTGGAAGGGTTTGGGACCATCAATCCTGGTGGCTGGGTGCCTGCACAGCCCCCTTGGCTCACTGGACTGGGCTCCAGAGGTTTTGCGGGTTTGAGTGGACTGCGCCCAGTGACCTTCATTCAACAAGGGGAACCAGACCAGCAGAAGAGGGAGCCAAGCTGGCACCACATGCTGCGAGGTGAGTTGAAGATCACCAGCACAGACCCGGAAAGGTTTGGGACCCTTGATCCTGGCGGCTGGGTGCCTGCCCAGCCCCCTTGGGTCATTGGACTAGGCTCCAGAGGTTCCACAGGCTTGAGTGAACTGTGCCCAACAACCTTCATTCAACCAGGGGAGCCAGGCAAACTGAAAGGGGATACAAGCCAAGTGTTGCACGGTGAGGTGAGTTGCAGCTCATCAGGGCAAGCCCAGAAGCCTTTGGGACCATCAATCCCAGAGGCTGGGTGCCTGCCCAGCTCCCTTGGGTCACTGAACTGGGATCCAGAGGTTCCATGGGCTTGAGTGGACTGCACCCAGCGACCTTCATTCAACCAGGGGAGTCAGGCCCACTGTAGGGGGAGCCAAGCTGGTGGCACGCCATGAGGGAAAGCTTTGCAAAATTGCTGGAAACATGGAAATAAGGAAAATGACAAAACAAAAGACCAAAATGCAATCTCAAACCTCCAACCCATCCCAAGAAATAGAAGCCATGTACATAGAAGAAAATACTACACATGCACCTGAAATGTATGAAATGATATCAACTGAAATAAAGAAGCAAGTACAGGAAGCTATGAAGGAACTCAAATCGGAAATATTCTCACAGGTAAAAGAAGAAATGATAAAAGTAGTGAAAGAAATACTGAATGCATCCAACAAAGACACAGCTAAACAATTAGAAGAACAAAGCAAAATGACAGAATCCCTGAATGAACAGACAAACAGAATGCATTAAGCAAATTCAAAGAGATATACAGGAAATCAAAAACTCTAATGAAAGTTGCAAAAACTGCCTCAACAAAAGTGAAGATAGAATTTCAGACCTAGAAGATAAGATTGCAGCTAGTGAGCAGGAAAGGAAAGATCTTCTAACAATAACAAGAAATCAAGAAATAACAGCAGCAAGATGATGCAAAGAAAAACAATATAAGATTAATAGGGATAAAAGAAAAAGAAGGGGAAAACACAAAAGATATCAAGAGGCTATTTACAGAAGTAATAGCTGAAAACTACCCAAACATGAATATGGACATATGTATTAGTGAGGCATATAGAACTCCAAACAGCCATAAACAAAACAAAACTACACCCAGACATATAATTATCACCATCCCAGAAATCCAACATAAGAACAGAATATTAAAAGCTGTTAGAGAGAAGAGACAGGTCACCTATAAGTAAAGCCTATCAGAATGATGGCAGACTTCTCAGCACAAACAATGAAGTCAAGAAGAGCATGGATTGAAGTTTTTCAGACCCTTAAAGAAAATGACTTCCAACCCAGACTGATGTACCCTGCAAAAGTGTCCTTCAAAATGGATGGAGAAATAAGATACTTCCATGACAAAGAACAGCTGAAGAACTTTATGATCACCAAACCAAACCTACAAAGAATACTGAAAGACATTCTAGATACACATAGGGAAAAACCACTAAGCAAGACAGACAAACAGAATGTAAAGTTAAGATACAACATCAGAAAGATAACATGTCAACAATAAACCAATACATGACAGTTATAACCATTAATGTAAATGGCCTCAATTCACCAATGAAAAGAAACAGACTGAAGGAATGGATCAAGAAACAACATTCAACCATACGCTTTCTACAAGAAACCCATCTAACCCAAAAGGAAACTCATAGACTGAAAGTCAAAGGATGGAAAACAATACTCCATGCAACAGGAACTCAAAAAAAAAGCAGGGGTAGCTATTCTGTTTGCAGACCATGTGAACTTCAAACCAAGAATGGTCCCAAGAGATAAAGAAGGTCACTACATACTAGTTAGGGGAAAACTGAAAGAGGAAGAGAAAACAGTCTTAAATATATATGTACCAAATCCCAGAGCACCCAACTATACAAAGTAAGTATTAACAGAAATGAAAAATCAAAAAGGCAATAACACAATTATAACAGGGTACTTTAACACACCACTGACACAAAGGGATAGATCAACTAGACAGAAAATCAGCAAAGAAATAACAGAACTGAATTACACCTGTGAACAAATGGATTTGATAGACATATACAGAGTGTTCCATCCAACAACACCAGGATATACATTCTTCTCACCAGTACGTGGGACATTCTCTAAAATAGACCATATATTAACCAACAGAACATATTTAAACAAATGCAAAAGAATTGAAATTATCCCATGCATGTTATTGGATCATAGTGCCATGAAACTGAAAATTAATGATAAAAGTAACTGCAAAAACCCCCAAAACACATGGAAATTAAATAATACACTCTTGAGCAATCAGTGGGTCACAGAGGAAATTAAAGAAGAAATTAAACAATATCTACAAGCAAACGAAAATACAAATACAACTTACCAGAACCTGTGGGATGCAATGAAAGTGGTCGTCAGAGGAAAATTTATTGCACTGAATTCCAACATTAGGAAAACAGAATGAACACAAATAAGCAACCTGATATTACACCTGAAACATCTAGAAAAAAAAGAGCAAGCCAAGCCCAAAGCCAAAAGAAGGGAGGTAATTATAAAGATCACAGCAGAAATTAATGCAATAGAGACTAAGAAAACAATTTAAAGAATGAATGAATCAAAGAGTTGATTCTTTGAAAGAATAAATAAAATTGACAAGCCCGTAGCCAACCTAATTTGAAAAAGGAAAGAAAAGACTCAAATTCATGCAATACAGAATGAAAAAGGAGAAATTACTACTGACCCTGTGGAAATACAGAAGATCATCAACAACTATTTCGAAAACCTCTACTCTCTTAGGTTCGATAACACAGAACTGGACAGATTCCTAGAAACATACAAACCACCAAAGCTGGATGAAGAAGATATAAAATTGCTGAATAACCTAATTTCTATGAATGAAATTGAAATGCAATCAAGTCCCTACCAATAAAGAAGAGCCCAGGCCCAGATGGATTCACTGGGGAATTCTACAAGAAATACAAAGAAGACTCAATGCCAACACTCCTCAAACTCTTCAATGAAATTGAAAGGGAAGCAGTTCTCCTTAAGTCATTCCTGGAACCAAATATCACTCTAGTACCAAAACCTGAGAAAGACCCAATTGAAAAAGAGAACTACAGGCCAATCTCCCTAATGAACATAGATGCAAAAATTCTCAATAATATATTAGCAAACAGGATGCAGCAAATCATCTAGAAGATTATATACTATGTCCAAGTGGTATTCATCCCAGGCATGCAGGGATGGTTCAACATATGTAAATCAATAAATGCAATCCACCATATCAATAGAGCCAAATGTAAGAATCACATGATCATTTCTACAGATGCAGAGAAAGCTTTTGATCCAACACCCATTCATGATAATAATCTTACAGAGAATTGGAATAAATGGTCTTTTCCTCAATATGATAAAGGCTATCTATGACAAACCAACAGCCAGTGTCATATTAAATGGCCAAAAACTGAAAGCAGGCACAAGACAAGGATGTCCATTATCACTGCTCCTATTCAATATAGTGCTGGAAATACTAGCCAGAGCAATTAGATAAGAGAGGGAAATAAAAGGAGTACAGATAGGAAAAGAAGAATCTAAATTATCATTATTTGCAGATGACATGATACTCTACATAGAAAACCCCCAAACCTCTGTTGAAAGTCTCCTAGATATAATAAGTAAATTCAGCAATGTAACTGTATACAAAGTCAATACTCAAAAATCAATAACATTCTTATACCCTAACAACAAAATCACCAAGAGAGAAATAAGAGAAGCCACACCCTTCACACTAGCATCCAAAAAAATGAAATACTTAGGAATTAATCTAACAAAAGACGTAAAAGAGTTGTACAGGGAAAATTATAATACCCTGAAAAAAGAAATGGAAGAGAACCTCAGAAAATGGAAAGACATCCCTTGTTCATGGATAGGAAGAATAAATATTGTAAAAATGGTCACTCTCCCAAAATTGTTATATACATTCAATGCAATCCCAATGAAAATACCACTAACCTACCTCATAAATCTAGAGAAAGCACTCCTAAAATTCATCTGGAACCAGAAGAGACCTAGAATAGCAAAGGCAATTTTAAGCAGCAAAGCCAAGGCAGGCAGCATCACAATCCCTGACTTGAAGTTATACTACAAGGCTACTATAATAAAATCAACATGGTATTGGAATAAGGACAGACCTGAAGATCAATGGAATAGATTAGAAGATACAACTACAAACAAACTCAACCACCTTATCTTTGATAAAGGGGCCAAACATGTTCACTGGAAGAATGATAGTCTCTTTAACAAATGGTACTGGAAAAATTGGCTCTCCATATGGTGAAAACTAAAATTAGACCCATGCCTATCACCATGTACTAAATTAAAATCCAAATGGATCAAAGATCTAAATATTAAAACAGAAACACTAACTCTGTTGCAAGACAAAGTAGGTAAAAATCTTGAAGTCATAAGGGTAGGTAAAGAATTCATGAACAAGAATCAAACTGCATGGGAAATACTTCCCAGAATCAGTAACTGGGATCATATCTTATTAAAGAGTTTCTGCATGTCCAAAGAAATCTCCAGCAGAGTGACAATAAAACCTACAAACTGGGAAAAAATCTTAGTGAACTGTCCCTCAGACAAAGGACTTCTGTCTAGAACTTACAAAGAATTAAAAAAAAATCAGACCCCCGAAATTCAAAGACCCAATCCAAAAATGGGCATCCAAGATGAACACACAGTTCTAAGATGAAGAAATATGAATGGCAAATAAATACATGAAAAAGTGTTCATCATCATTGGTCATTAGAGAAATGCAAATTAAAACCATACTGAGAGTCCATCTCACTCCAGAAAGAATGGCCAGGATCAACAAAACTACCAACAACAAATGCTGGAGAGGCTGTGTGCAGCTATTCCACTCTTAGGCATATTCCCAGAAGACCTGAAAACATTTTACCACAGTGATATATGCACACCCATGTTTATAGCAGCACATTTTGTAATAGCCAGATCTTGGAAACAACCTAAGTGCCCATCAACCAAGGAATGGATAAAAAAATTGTGGTACTTTTATACAATGGAGTACTACTCAGCTATAAAGAATGATCACGTTAAGATATTTATAAATAAATGGATGCATCTTGAATCTATACTCAAAGTGAAATAAATCAAACTCACATGTATAAATACTGTATAGTCTCCCTAGTATAAGAAATGGTAAGAGTACAGAAGATTTTATGGAAATCATGGTTCACCATTATATTGCTTTGATGTCTTATGTCTTTATTCATTGATTCAAATGGTTTTATTCTGTTTTGTTCAATCTTAATATATGTGATCATATGAATAGTTTCTCTGAAGACAAGACAGTATGGTAGCCAGTGTTGATTTAATATCTTGCTCTGAAGTCCTACCACGTTTTTGTTTTTCTATTACCACTGGTACTAACACATTGTGTCTTATTGGATTTTAATATGTATGATAGTAAAAACAAAATTTTTATGGAAAATGAGATAATATAGCAGCCATTGTTCATCTTTGGTTATTTGGTTCAGAATGTCTTGGAATACTTCCATTCTCTTGAGTTGTTTATTCTACTTTGTTATGTTTGACATTATTGTGTGTAAAGCTAAGTTCAACTATTTCAAAGAGCGAGACATTATGATAGCTACTGTTAATATTCAATTGTCTTGTTGTGAAGTGCTATGTTGCTTACATTGTTCTGTTCTGATCTGCTCAGATCTGTCCTCTTGTTTTATTCTCTTTAAAAAAAAAAATTAAAAAAAAAAAGAAACCAAAGGAAATGAGAAAAAACAGTCAAGTTCCCCCAAAAGCCAGTTACAATCATCCTAAGAATCAAGTTCCCTGTATTCCATCCTTAAACCAAAAAAGTAAACTGAGTAACACTGGCCCAGGAAAGTAACTGAAATCATTGATCTGCTTTTTGTCTTTTGTTTCTGTTTTATTCAGCCCTTCTCAGTCTATTAATTGAAACTGTTCTGTTCAGCCTACTGAAACACTTACTCTGTTTTATGAAATGAACTGTTCCCTGATCCTAGAATATCAAAGCCAATAAAGATCTTTTAATTGTTACAATTTTGTACTTTAGAGCAGTAAATCTGCAATAGTAATTGCACTGTTTTCCTTAGTTCTGTGAACTGTTACAGCAAATTACTTAACCTGAGGAAGGATTTAGGAAACTGCAACTTTTACCCAAGTCAGGCAGAAGTGTGGGCAAGCTAAGACCTACTGCTTACCACTGGCATTGGCCCAGGGCAGTCTTGTGGCAGTCCGGGGCAGTCTGAGATCTTTCCCTGGGGAATCTGTGCTAACTTTGGGCAGACAGTGTCACAATGGAGTGGAACTGACACACACACTGCCTGTATCAGGAAAACACATCTGAAGATGGAAGTGTTGTGAGGAGAGAAGGGATAGTAGTTTTTCTTTCATAATCCAAAAGTGGAAAAAACAATATATTGTGGTTTACTGTTCACTCACTACTGTACTAAGTACATGTGGGATCAGTAGTGCTTAACCTTTATTGAGTCACAAGCATCTCTGCGAATGTCCCTACAAAAAGTTTCACATAAAATCCCATATTGCATATTGCAGTTATGCACACCCACTGATGCTTGTAGGGATACACCCTGACAGGAAGCCTGAAGGCCTGGAGGGTCTGTTCCTGTTTGCACAGATCCCACCTTCCACAACGAGGGTGCACATGTGTCCACACAGGACAGTGACAAGGGAATGGCAAGGACCTAGGATGTGCAAACGTAAAATCACAACTCTCAGTTCATAAGTTAAATTTTTTTCTTTGTCGGTGCTAGGAAATGAACCCAGGCCCTTGAGATGCTAGACCAACATGCTACCAGCAAACTACACCCCGACCCCACAGTTTAAGTTTGAACCTTACAGTCCCAGTTGTCTTCTGAAGTTCAGTAGTTGACACCATTGAACAAAATTCCTTCTCTTGGATTAGTGCACACAGAGTTGCCTGAAGTGGAGAAAATATCAGTTCCACATTAGCTTCTCTATTACACAGTGTCTTGGTTATTGTAACAGTATTTCAGTGACAGCCTAGCCTCTCCTGTCACTGGATACTACAAACCTCCCAAACTACATTCCTAAAAAGGAAAAACAAAAACAAGAACATAAACCACACACATTGTTCTTCACTCAATGTAACCAACAGTGCATCCTCTTACCTGCATGCAGTGAGAAATCAATCCATACACCAGCAGTCGATCATTGTGGAACAAGGACTGAACCTGTGCTGGGGCCTGCAGGGGCTGCTGCGCAGTGCACTGAGTTGCTGCCATTTGATGGAGACAGAGTGGCAGCCCGGGGAATGTAACCTGTTCATCTGGTCTTCTATCTATTAATAAAATAGGAGTTATTTCTCTTTTAAAGTTACAGCTAAAAAGCAGTAATTTAGCTGGGCAAAGTGGCACATGCCTGCAATCCCAGCACTCTGGGAAACTGAGGTAGAAGGATCACAAGTTTAAGCCGAGCTTACAGAATTTACTGACCTGGTGATAACCTGTCTCAAAATAAAAACTTTTTAGAAGGGCAAAAAAAAAAAACAAAACTATTTATGACATGTCATCAACAGAAATCAAACTATTAGTTGAGTAGCCAGTGTTCTGGATATTTGCAAGATTAGCATAGCCTGAGGACAGGGTTCACATTTTAGGCAGATTTTACCTTTGAATAGCTTCGCTATCCATGAGAATACAGAAGTTACTGTCAGACTTGTAAAAAGATAGTATTTCCACAGTAAACACATCACTAAAATTGAAATGTTTAAAAACACACCTGTTTTTTTCCAGCTGTGTTTGGATTTTGAGTTAAAATATTCAAATACTCCAGCACCACACTGGGACAAATTCCTTAAGATATGACGATTGGCTGTAGGACTGATCACATTTCAGAAGTTTTAATCTTCCTGAAATTTTAGATATATTTTTGAAGTACATGTTAACAATGTTAAGAAAACTCACAGCTTAGGGGGTGGGGATTTAGTTCAGCAGGCCTAAGTGCCTGCTTGGCAAGCACAAGGTCATGAGTTTGATTCTGGGTACCACAAGAAAAAGAAAGAAAATTCACAGCTTATCAGAGAAGTCATTGCATGAAGAAAGATTTATTCCTCTGTAGCTGAGGTTAGAGATAAAATGGGGCTAGGGGTGATAGATACAGAGCTTGACTAGTATGTGAGGCCTCTAACCTTGATCTTTAGGGTAATCAATCAATCAAGATGTAGTATTTAACAACAAACAACCCAAAAAGGTATCACAATGATACTTGCTGAAGATATCAACTTAGTGTCAATAAATGTCAAAATTATATGAATTTAATGCCAAAAGCCAACAACTGGCAAGAGTACATGAAATCCACATTTTAAAATTTGACAAATGTCTCCACAGCAAAAGCTACAAAGAAAGAACTTGCAGCCCAGTTTGTGGTTCCCACTTGCAGTCCCAGCTGCATATAAGGCTGAGCTATCGGGGTCACTTGACCCAGATGTTTTTTGGGTTTTTTTTTTGTTTTCTGAAACAGGGTCTCACTTTGGAGTTCAGACTGGCATTGAACTCAGCACATATCCTGGGCTGGTCTCCAACTATTGGCAATCCTCTCACCTCACCCTCCAAGTGCTAGGATTACAGGGATGCATTGCCACACCCAGCTGACCCAGGAGTTTTGGATCAGGCTAGACAACACAGTGAGATAATCCCTCAAATAAACAAAAAGCCTACTAACTTTTACTCTAGTAAAGAATATAGGTTTTTTCATATTTGACATTTAAATGGCAGTGTCTTACTAAGTTTCTCTCAGTAATAGTTGTACAGCTACATAGAAGAACTCCCAGCCTGACGTGGTGGTGCATACCTGTCCTTTCAAGAGTGCTGTGGCAGAAGAATTATAAGATCCAGCCTGGGCTGGTCACATAGTAACTTAGTGAGAACCACTCTATTCCTGGATGAGCCCTGAGCAAGGATGGCAGGAACAGGTCCCTGCACCCCATGAGCTGCTATGAGCTCAGTAGTAAGGTCTCCGGGTGAGTGCTGGTAAGTCTGTGCTGACCAGATGAAAGTCTAGGTGGGCCCATGATGCTCACTAAGCCTTGGGTTAGGGAGGGCAGGACTAGGAGCTGAGACTGATGAGTGCCCCTGGCAAAGGCAGGTCTATCCTGAGTACAGCAGTGAGGTGGACAAGAAGTGGGGAGGTTGTGGGGGTAATCGAGGGTTCATTCAGAGACAGCACAGGATCCCTATACTGTGCTGAGGAACAGAGACATCTGCTGGACTAGGGCTCTACACAGAGCCCCTCTACTCTTTTTTTTCCTTATGCAGATGTCTTTGGGGGAGGGAGTAATTCCCTCCCCCAAAGTATTAGCCTCTATAAAAAACATTCTGTATACACTAAGCTACCAGGTTTGGAAATGCAAATGATCACAGTGGCCAGCTCAGAGACAACAGGAATCAAGGCTTGGACAGCAGCCCCCACTGTGTCAAGGCAGCTAGCCAGAGCTACACCAGGCTGTGCTGGATGAGCTCTACACATGTTATCTGAAAGAATCCTATAACCCAGTGCTGGCAAACCTTTTAGAAACCAATTGCCAAACTGTAATGCAAAACCCACTTATTTATTGTCAAGTGCCAACACTGCAATTAAACCTGAATACTGAGGTTTTCATTTAGAGAAAACAACTCGTACTTTAACATCTTTTGTCTTAAAAGAAAAACAACTAACACCTGTGCCATAGGTTTAGCACTGCTCCTATAAGTTACTAAGTATTTCCAAATTCACCTTCATTTCATAGAGAAGAGACTGAACAGTTTACCCAAGGTCACAGTTAACAAATGAGTGGCTACTGGGGTTTGAGACCTAGGCAGTCTGGCCCAGAGCCAATACCTCAGTGCCTCTGTAACAACTTCCCAACTTTCAAAATTCCTGTGGAGTTCAAATAAAAGACCTGTGGAAGTCATGCATGGTGGCACATACCTATAATCCCAGCATTCGGGCAGCTGAGGCAAGAAGATCACTCAGAGGTCAGGCTGGGCTACACAGTGAGTTCAAGATTAGCCTGAGCTACAAAATGAGATGCTGTGTCAAAAACAAACAAACCAAGAAAGAGAAAGACAGAGACAGACAGATATCCCCACCTGTAGACAGTCTCTCCACTTGGTGGGTGACAGGTCTCTGGCTTACCTGACCCCACAGGTGAACAGCCTAGTATGGAGGACATTTTTCTTCACAGGCTTCAGTGTCAGGTCCTCATTGTGGAGATGCCCATTGGATATGATGAGAATGTTGTGGATTCCTTGAGAAGGGTACAGTAAGCTTAAGTATCGGAGTGTTTTCCACAAGTCTGTATTCCCCATGGTAGGTGTAGCAGACTGCGGGAGAGAAACAGGATAATCATTATCATTTGGGTGTGGTCACTCATCAAGGTAATCTTCACTGAAATGTCTCTTAGGGATGGCTTAAAGACTCACGCTCATCATAAATATTTTTGCCTTATTACGCATTTGTGAAGCAACTATATTTATATCCTTCCAGTTTATTTCATGGACCACTGTAACTGTATCATCACCCCTGGCCATCAAAGAATGATCACCTATGTGAAGAAACAGCCACTCGAGCACTGTCAGGTGGGCAGCTGAGAACGAGGTGGTGACTGCTTGTTCTTGGCTTTCTCCAAACTGGGACAGAAAATGGAACTGAAGAAAACCTCAATTTGATAAGCCAGTCTCACTGGGCACTGGGACCATGGGAAAGGCTTCTATTTTTACTATTTACTTTCCAATTTCTTAGCTGTCACTTTTATTTTATTATTATTATATGAGGTCACTGCTGTGGTTTTGATAAGTGTCCCCCAGGGACCATGTGTTAAAGGCTTGATCACCACCCTGCCTTGCTGCTGGGAGGCAGAACCTCTGGGAAGCAAGGCCTGAGGAAAGATGGTAACCACTGGGGCTGAGCAATGAGCATTTGGAATGCAGGCCTCTTTCTGTCCCTCTGCTTTCCAGAAGTAAACAGGCCTATTCCATCATGATATACTGCACTGTCACAGGGATGAAAGACCAGACTGCCACCATGAGCTAAGATAAACCTTTCCTTCTTATAAGTTGACTTATCTGAGGTATTTGCTACAGTATTGGAAAACTAACACATCCACAGCGTAGAAAACCCTATGGGGATGGAGATGGTTCTCTTACCTTAATGAACTCTGCTGGCACACTGTTGCTCATGATGTGCCTAGGATACAAAAATAACTCCTTGTAACCTGTATGATAAGATTGGCATGATGTGTTTCCATTAAATATTCATTGGATGACAATGAGCAAACAATAATGCTACTTTGTACCACTGTTGCCACTGTAAAGAATGTTATACGTTTATGTGCATACATTGCAGAAAACTATGAGTGATCATTTTAATATACAAAAATTCACCTTTAAATATACATTCCAGGGTTTTCAAGTTACATATTTTACTATGCAAGACATTCTGAGTCATGTTCCATGTGGGTCCAGTGCATCACCTTGCAAAGCAAGGCAAAGGGATATTGTGGCAGTATGGGCAGTTCAGCCCCTAAGGCAGTGATGACAAACCTTTTAGAGATGAGTGTCCAACCCATAACCTAAAACCCACTCGTTTATCACAAAGTGCTAACACAGTAACTAAACCTAAAACAATAACATGTAGGTTCACCATCAGTACCATAGAAGTTACAGTCTTCTTCCCTTTATTTATTTGTGCTCCTCCCCCAAGAGCAGACCTGGCTTCACTGTGAAGAGCCTCTGTGAGACAGCACAGAAGAAGAGACTCACAGGACAGACCTGCCCTGTCACTCCACTTCATGCTTTTTGCATCCTTGAAGCACCGTGTTCTTGAGAAGCCTGTGAGCCCTCAGCTGGAAGGTGGCACTTCTTCCTTCCTCAATCCCCAAGATTGTTCCTCAGAGGCTTTCTCTGTCTACTGTTTCTACATGTCTGCCCTTATCCAGGGAACTTCCTACTCAGTAGATGAAGGGTGTTGCATTTGGTTTAGTTGGTGTTATGGTTTGTGTTTTGATATCCCTCACACAGTCATGGAGATAGTTGAGTCCAGCATTTGTGATTGGTTCATTGTCAAGTGTTGGGCTTGGTGAGTGCTGCACATGCCCAGGGGTGGGGAGCTGGCATACAATATAAGGGAGGGAAAGAGGCTTGTTCCCCAGCCTTTCGCCCTTTTTGCTCTTGTCACCTGTGGCCGCCATGAATGGCTGCCACTCAGCATACCACCGTGCCTTGAAGCCAACTGAAGTATGGACTAAAATTTCCAAAAACTGTGAGCTAAGTAAACCTTTCCTTCCTTCACTTTGGGTGTCAAGTATTTTGTCTTAGCAATGAGAGAAAAGTAACTAATATAGGTGATAATAACAGTAATAACATTTGTGTTTCTCCTACCATGAAGGGAGCCTTTGTTGTAAATCCTTTCTACAACTTAGCTCAGTCTTCAACACAACCCTGTACAGTGAGGTCTAGTATCTCAAGACTGCAGATGAGGAGGCAAAGGCTCCAAGTTCTGGCAACTTGCTCAAGGTGGGATCTGGACCAGGGGATCTGGCCCCAGAGGGTTTTTTCTTCCCTGCTCTGTGGTGCTGGGGCTGGGACCCAGGATGCATGCCAGTCAAGTGCTCTCCCTCTGAACATCAATGTTATAAAATGAATATATAGTCTGCCTTTCTTACACAGATATACTATACTAGAAGAAATATAAGCCAGGTGTAGTGCCATACCCATATAATTCCATCACTTGGGAGGCTGAGGCAGGAGGATCTCCATGAGTTAAGGCTAGACTGGGCTATATAGTAATTCAAGGCCAGCCTGAACTGTGTAGGGATACTGTGTCTCAAAAAAAACAAAAAAGAAACAAAAACAAGAAATATAGATGTTACTGTAAGTAAAACATATACTGGCATCTCTTAACCACTATACAGCAAACACAATTAGTACCACAAAGGCTTCATTTTTCATTCTAACTTAAGCAGCAATTCCAGCCTTGCGTGGTGGTATACTCTTGTAATCTCAACTCCCTGGAGGCTGGGACAGGAGGATCCTAAATTTGAATTCAATGTGGGCAATTTAGCAAGACTCTCTTTCTAAAATAAAAAAAGGAACCAGGATATAGGTCAGCATGCAAGGCCTAAGGTTTAACATCAGTACTGTTATGAGTTCCTTGAGATACCTGATGGATCAGTGTCTACTTGGGTTGACTAGGGGAGGCAGAAGTCTGCTAACTCCAAAGAGCCAACATACCCTTCAAGGCCAGCTCCAGCAGAGATGGGCCTTGAGGAAAAAAGCTCCCTAGGGGACAATCAGGTAAAACTTAATTATTCAGCCAAATGGTCATCATGCCTTGCTTGCCTGCTGTGCCTCTTAAAACAACCCTCTGCACTTAGCAGAACTCCATGCCTCTGTTGTTTCTCACTATATCTGGGAGTTCAGAGTCAGTTAAGGAGCTCCATTTTGGTAGGGTCAACTGACCCTCCGAGATATTCTGTCTCTTGAATTTTTCATTAATTTTCATAAGGGTTTGCTGGCCTGAATCGTGCATATTATGAGAAATACAATAAAAAGAAGCCATCCTTTGTTATAATCACATTAAATGGTCTTATAATTTTTCCACTATTTAAAAAGTATACAGACTAACAGCCGTTATAGATTAATATATGGTAGCAGATTTTCTTTTTGGAGGAGATTAAAGTAAAAACTATTATCTTTATGTAGGGAAATAGGTTACATTAAGCTTTTTGTTGAAACCTCAGAAATCTGTGATTCCTCCCACCCCAAGTGGCACAGAGCACTGACTGAACACAGGCCTGTGTGTATCACTGAGTTATATCCCCATTCACTCATTCACTCATTCTTTTGAGACAGTGATATAGTTCAGGCTGGCCTTTAACTCAGAGTGGTCCTTCCACTTTCAGTGTCCTACATGCTGAGATTATAGCCATGCACCTCTATGCCCAACAGAATTTTGTGATTTTTGAAAAAATTTATGGCAGTTTCACATTTATTAAATAAAGGTAGGGAAACACAGAGCCTGCAAAGCAAGTATAAAGGAAGGTAAAAGGGAGGGAAAATAAAAATAAAAATATACCCTGTGGTGTAGGGTGGGCTACCATGAAGAGGTTCAATAGACTGTGATTCCTGACCTAAATATTTTTGATTGAGGAATCTTAGAGAACCAGCACACACTAGATAATGCTTGTTTTTCAGGACTATCAATAATTTCCAAGTTTATAGTTATTCTGATACACTTTTTCAATAATGTCTCATCCTAAGAAAGAAGAAGCATACCTCACTTTCTTTTTCTGGATGTTTTTCAACCCACATTCTTGGGAGATATACATCACACAAACCAATGTGGAGAGAAAATCCATTGCTGTCTAAGGAGCTGCCTTCCACGGTGCTAATTACAGCCCTGCAGTCTGTGTGCTTCAAAACAACCATACAACAAAGTAAATAATGGAATAATACCATATCATCAATTTGTACTTACCTGTCATATAGTAAACCTTTAAATAACATCAATAAGAGGCAGCAATACAGTAATAAATTCCAAAATCATGAAATATAACTTTCAGACTATAATCTTTATTACATCCAGGTCTCTCCTGAAGCTCTAAGGTTGACTTATACAGTCACATTTAGGTAAGCTACAGTCTATTAAAATATGAATCTTAACAATCTGTGTATTCAGTAAGATCCATCAGAATATGCCATTCACCCTGGGATAGTGCAATGGAACATTCAATAGAAATTCTAGAATTATAACTTTTGGGTGACTTTTCTTTCATAAATATAAAACAATTTGAAAATGGAGATGACAAGCTTTAAAACAAGACAGTATGGCAGACTATAAAATTGTTTTTATCTCTTGATTTCTCACTAAAGGAAACTAAAGATTACTACTTAGAGAAATCCAACCAAATGGAACCCAGACTAGAGAGTGCTGGTGTAATGAAGCTGCTTTCCAAACAGGGTGAAGAGAAGCTGGCATGCTGTGACATGGATCCCTAAACCACTGCCAAAACCATATAGCAGCCAACTAATGTCCCTGAATCCACAGAGAGCACCTCACATTTTTGGGGGAAGTCTCTGTGACACAAAATATGGGACCAACAAACAAAATACCAAAAGGGGGAAAACACTGAAAGAGAAGAGACACAGAAAACTGAAGAAAAAAATACATTTAAAATGTTTCAAAACCAGAGGTTATCATACACACCTGTAATTCTAGCACTTGGGAGGCTGAGGCAATAGGATTGCCATGAGTTCAAGGCCAGCCTGAGTTATGTATGGAGACCATGTCTCAAGCAAACAAAACAAAAAAGGATAGCATACCTATGAGGTGTAGTACCTACATAAGAGTACTGTAAAGGACAAATACAGAACAGATGAGAACTCTGATATTGAAAACACAGAAGACAGTTAAGTGTGGTGTTGCATGCTTTGTATCCCTGCTACTTTGGGATGCTGAAGCAGGAGAATCCCAAGTTTGGATTAGTATGTTACACTGAGAGAGACCCAGTCTGAAAATAAGAAAGAAAAATACAAAAGAGCTGAGAATATAAGCACAGTGCTAAGGCCTTAGATTTAATCCTTTGTACCTATATGGAGTGAGTGACCACAAGAGAACTGAAATAAAAATTTCAGCAGAACAGTTGGAATAAAAAAATTGAAGAAAACCACTAAGCAAGTAGAACATAAAGACAATAAAATGAGCAATAGGGTGGAAAATTTAAGATGGCATGGGTCCTACTCCAGGGCCCACTTGTTAGAAGGTATTGCAGAAAAGAGAGGAAAAAGTTATTTGACTGACTGACTGACTGTTTTGAGTTGGGGCTGAGAGCACACACAGTTCAGTGATAGTACTCTTGCCTAGCTAGCATGTATGAAATCTTAGGTTCGATTCCCACCACCAAAAGATAAAACAACAACAAATAAGATTGAATTTCAGTGTTGCCTAGGCTGCCTTCAAATTCCTGAGATCCACCTCAGCATGGTGAACAGCTGGGACTACAGGTGCATAGCATGGTCCCAGCTGGTACAACTTATATTTTAAAAAATTTCCAAGAACTAATGGCCACAAGTTATGTACAATGAAAAAACACTACATTAGTAATAAATTTCAGAATCCCAGAGATTAGGAGAAAATATTAAATTCTTATACAATTCTAAAAATTAAAGCAAATCACACACAGAGAACAAGGGAAACAAATACCACTGAACTTCTAAAAGGTAACTCTGGAAGCTAGAGGGTAATGGCTTTTGGATACCAGGAGAAGGCTTCCAACCTAGAACTCTACACCTCCCAAAGGGACAAGTGTGCAAAGAAAATGAGGAAATTAGCCGGGTGTGGTGGCTCATGCCTGTAATCCTAGCACTTGGGAGGTTGAAGCAGGAGGATCGTTGTGAGTTCGAGACCAGCCTGGGCTACAAAAAAGGCCAGCCTGAACTGCAGAGCAAGACCCTGTCTCAAAAAGACAAAAAAAAAAAAAAGGAAATGAGGAAATTTCCAAGACACTGTCACCCACACACACTGGGGAAGCTGGTGGAGGGTGTGCTACCAAACAGAGGAAAGCGCACAAAGAAAAGCACAGATAGGGCTGGAAGTATAGCTCACAGCAGGGCACTTGTCTAGCATGCATGAGGACTTGGGTTTAGTCCCTAGCAGGGCAAGAAAAAAAAGGGGTAAAAATAAAAGGGTCCCCTAAGGGGAACAATAAAGGGAGGCTGAAGGGGGAGCAGGAGCAGGAGCAGGGAGGAAAGGAGGTTACAGAAAAATAAATTGATCATTTTTGACATTCACCAAGATGAAAAATTGCAACCAAAGGAATTTTATCGATGTATTAGAGTACAGGAGAAGAAACAGGCTGGTAATCAAGCAAATGAAAATGGTAACTTTGTGTCACCCTCCTGAGTAGCTGGGACTACAGGCAGGTGCCACCATGCTCAACTCACATTTTTTGATACAATAAAATTAATGCTAAAATAAGAGCTCTTAAGAAATCAAAGATTCACTGACCTTTTGCTTTAATTCATGTGTATAACTGGAAATGAAGTCAATCACGTATGGCATCTCAATAGACAGAGTCAAGGAGAAGCTTCCAAAAATCAAGAGAAAGTTGTCTTAGTCTAAGACTTGAACAAAGCCAGGGCCTCATGGATGTTAAGTAAGCACTCTCCCATGGCATTATGACCCAGTCCTTCAAGTAATTTGAAATGAAAATTTAAACCACAAAACTAACATCCATTGGCTAAGTAACAGATAGGTTTTATATTTTAGGTACTAACCTTTGCTTTGTTCCTATTTCCTTTATACAAATCTTCTTTACGGTATCCTGTTAAGACAAAAATGTATGCGTAAGGGTATCCACTATACATCACAGTGAGCTCTAAATTGAAGGTGACCTCAGCAAAGCCACAGCTGACAGCAGCACCAGAACAGATGGTCTCACTTACAGTGAAACACAGAGCTCATGACATGACAGGAACTTACAGCCACAACTCATACCAGAATCATTCCTGACCATTCTGACAAAGAATTTCACTTCCGCTTCTCTCTCCTCTATACGCACGTACATGTGCATGTACACACACGTGCACGCACAACACATATATATATACACACAAAGCCTGGAGGGATACCAAAGTATTAACCAGAAGTTATCTCTGGGTGACAAGATCAAAGATTTTTTTTTTTTTTTTTGTACCAGGGATCAAACTTACAACCTCACACTTGCCAGGAAGGTGCTTGTGCTGCTGAGCTGTATCCCTGGCCCAATTAAACATGGTTTTTAAAATTTCCTATTTTGGCTTATTTTCACTGTTTATACACACATCTACTTCTTTAGATGAACATACAGTCCAGATTTAAAAAACATATTATGTGACAGAAAACAAAAATATTACGCTCATTGAGCATGTCTCTTTGTTTTTTGGATTTTTGAAACACTGCATGTGTCTAAGTGCACAAATCAACAATTCTGACTTCCTGCCAAGAAAACTGTTCTAGATTTTTTTCTTCTTTTGCTGCTGTTTTTGCAGTGCTGAAGATCAAACTCTGGGCCAGGCAAATGCTCTACCACTGAGCTGTGCCCATAAATGCCTCTTTAAATCTTAAGCACACAAACCTGAAGGTTTTCATTCAAAGCCTTATCCTGTTGCCAGGGAGCCACCATAGCAGGCATGAAGAAGACAGTAACAGGGCCTTGGATGCTGAGTTCTGTGATGTAGGTAATCTTCATGAGAACCTTAGCTTTAGGGGGTAAGTTTCCAACACTTACAGTAAAGACATTCTGAAACAGAAACATATGACTGAGCTTGAAATTCAAAAGCTTTGGTAGCTAATACCTATTGTATAAGTGACTTGAATTACAACCTTTCAATTTCTTCCCCTAAAATGAGAATAGGACTTAGAAGACACATTGGTGGTGTTCAGGGAGAGCCCTGAAGCCATTACCAGTGACAGGGACTGAGCAGTCTGTGGGAGGCAGAAGAGGGTGGCCTTTGGTGGCTGAGTGGGAGTCTCTTGATGGACTCCTCCTGTGATCCTGAATCAGGGTGCTCTGCTGCATGCAGGCCTCAAGAGTCCTCTACACAGCAGCCTGTGGCCTCGCCAACCTACTCGGACCCAGTACTGGTATCCATAGCAGTTGCAGGATGAGAATGGCATTTCCCAAGCCTGTTCTTCATTTAATTCTCTCACCCATAGTTTTAATTTTGTTTTTTACAAAAATATTTTTCTTTGAGTGGTACTGATACTCATTATAGAAGATGGCAACCTCATGACTGGCTAGGGTACAAAAAAGAGAAGAAAGATATATTTGTCTTTGATACCTACACAGAGACTGTCTCAATATCTACAACTATATTTACTATTTCATACAATTAGGAAAATCCAGTATGTTTATATCAGGAATATGGACTATTAATTAATGTAGGCTCAAGGTTTAAATTATTACTTTTGACATCAAGGATATCCATTGTCTGATGGAAATAATGAACAAAGTGCAATTATTGTTTTTACCATTTGTTGGTTGGTTGGTTGGTTGGTTGGTTATGGTACTGGGGATTAAACCCAGGGCTATATCCCCAGTCTTTTAATTTTACTCTGAGATATGGTCTTATTAAACTCCCCAGGCTGGCTTTGAACTTGCAACTTTTTTGTATCACCCTCCAAGTGGCTAGACTTGTAGGTATGTACCACCACTACTGGCTCTGAAGGGACAATTATCACAGTTAATAGAGTAAGCCTTTAAAGAACATGTGTATATAAAAGCCTGGGTTCATTTGACAGGTTATCACTTAAGAATATGGGTAGAAGCCAGGCATGGTATAATCCCAGCACTTGGGAGGCTGAGGCAGGAGGATTGTTCTGAGTCATGGACCAGCCTGTTATAAAGTGAGCTCAAGGCCAGTCTGAACTGCATAAGTGAGACCCTGTCTCAAAAAGAAAAAAAGAAAGAAAGAAAGAAAGAAAGAAAGAAAGAAAGAAAGAAAGAAAATAAAAAGAATATGAGTGAGGAGGTTCACTTCTAGGTAGAATAAAGGTAGCTGCAAGATCGTATCACTTCTGTTATAATACACTGGACAATCCATAAAGTAATGAACCATCTCAAACCTACAAACCAAATGAATTGAATTCCAGAGTGACAAGTCCCTCTGAGGACAGATGGGACACAGGAACTCTGTGAATTCCTACAGCAAAGTGGGCAAGCTTGTTGGTTTAGAATAACTGGGAACTTCCAAACCAGAAGGAGTTTACATATTCTCACAAGTTTTTCTCCACACTCTTCCTTATGCTGGCTCCACCAGAAAAAGCAGTGCAGCCAGGCCAGGGACAGCACTCTTCATGTGGGGCTGGTGGCTGGTGGCCTGAGGGAATCACACCATGCACTTTCTTGGATCCTTTCCCCCTATACAGCAAAGCATTAAAATACTAGATAAAGACAGCAAATTCTTTCACTTCCCACCCATTGAAGGAGGGGCAGAAGTAATGCAGGGATCAGAAACTTTTCCTACTCTATAGAGCAACCAGGAAACACTCCACTGCTTCAGGACAGACACAAGAGATACCTCACCATGGGAAAGGGCACAAACCCTCTTGGGCCCAGGACCCTGCACCACAACACTGAGACAAAGGCAGGAAACTGTCCCCCAACAAGTAGCAGCAGACACAGACAGAATTTGGCTGCTACAGAAGTGGGAAACAGGCAGAGTGTGGCACCACACATCACCAGCCTGAGAATGAACAAAGTTAGAGATTAAAGACACAGTTTCTAGGGAACATAGATTGCTTTTGCATCAGTGTAAAGTCAAACTATTCTAAGGTCAGGGCCTGTGTATGTGTATTTATGTGAGTCTGTAAAATTGTTTTTACCCTTGGGAATATTATATATGTAATACATGTGAATATGTGTCAGACATTTTATATGTTCCCAACTATAAGAAGATTAACAGATATACAATGTAAATATATAATACATAATAATGTAATAAGATATGGTATCTACATAACAGTAGAATAATATATTACATTAACATTACTGCACAGTATGAGGACATTATAATCACTAAATGACAAAACATATTCTGGGAGACCTGGTGACATACTTTTGTATCAGTTCTGAGCAGACTTTACCTGTGGCTAGTAAATATCCTTCAGGGAGCTCACCTTCTTGAGAACCTTATTCCTGGGCAAACATGTTAGCATCATAGTGAAAATGATCATACTGCCAAAGTTGTTAATGTAATCCCAATCAAAATATCTTTAGCATACTTTCTTGCAATAAAATGGATTTTGGAAAAAAAGGAATAAATGAAACAATGCAGAGATCCTATCTCACTCCAGAAAGAATGGCTATTATCAATCAGTCTTACCTTAATATGATAAAAGCCATCTATGACAAATCAACAGCCAGCATCATATTAAATGGCCAAAAACTGAAAGCCTTTACTCTAAAATCAGGAACAAGACAAAGTTGTCCATTATCACCACTCCAATTCAATATAGTGCTGAAATACTAGCCAGAGATATTAGAAAAGAGAGATAAATAAAGGAGTAAGGATAAGAAAAGAAGAAGTTAAATTATCATTATTTGCAGACTACATGATACTCTACATAGAAAATCCCCAAACCTCCGTTGAAAGTCTCCTAGATATAATAAATAAATTCAATAATGTAGCTGGATATAAAGTCAACACTCAAAAGTCAATAGCATTCCTATGCACTAACAACAAAACCACTGAGAGAGAAATAAGAGAAGCCACACCATTCACACTAGGATCCAAAAAAATGAAATACTTAGGAATTAATCTAACAAAAGGTGTAAAAGAGTTGTATAGGGAAAATTATAATACCCTGAAAAAAGAAATTGAAGAGGACCTCATAAAATGGAAAGACATCCCTTGTTCATGGATAGGAAGAATAAATATTGTGAAAATGGCCATTCTCCCAAAATTGTTATGCAGATTTAATGCAATCCCCATCAAGATACCACTAGCATTCCTCAAAAATTAAAGAAATCATTCCTAAAATTCATATGGAACCAGAAAAGACCTAGAATAGCAAAGGCAATTCTGAGCAACAAATGCAAGGCAGGAGGCATCACAATTCCTGAGTTGAAGTTATACTACAAAGCTACTGTAATAAAATCAACATGGTACTGGAATAAAAACAGACCTGAAGATCAATGGAACAGATTAGAAGATACAACTACAAACACTAACACACTCAGCCACCTTATCTTTGATAAACATATTTGCCAAACATATTTGCTGTAAGAAAGATAGTCTCTTTAATAAATGGTGCTGGAAAAACTGGCTCTCCATATGCTGAAAACTAAAACTAGACCCATGCCTATCACCATGTACTAAGCTAAAGCCAAAATGGATCAAAGATCTAAATATTAAAACAGAAACACTAAATCTGCTGGAAGACAAAGTAGGTAGAAATCTTAAAGACATAGGGGTTGGTAGAGAATTCATGAACAAGAACCAAACTGCACAGGAAATACTTCCCAGAATCAATAACTGGGATCTCATCTTATTAAAAAGTTTTTGCATATCAAAAGAAATCTCCAA
>PVLA01015812.1:0-23463 GCA_004027455.1 Hydrochoerus hydrochaeris
TTTGCATTAACAACTAGGTTACTGATGAGCATAGTTAAACTTTAGAGAAATAGTGAAGACAAATCTGGATTGCCGTGACTTCAGATGAATGGCATGGGTAGGGCAGGGAAGTGAGATTATGAACAATGCATAACTGTGAAGAGGAAGAGAGCTTTATGGGAAATAGCAGGAGACAAAGATTAGAGAGCATCTCTGTTGATTGCATATGTTGCTGAATCCAGATAAAAAGACTTGTGTGATACTTTATTCAGGGGTGCTAAATAAAAATGAATGAAGACTATGGCACTAAAAATCACACTCTTTTTGGAAAAATTACTTGCAAGCAAGAAAACAGTCACACACAGACCCACGTTCTGAGATACTTTGTTGAAATGAGCAGAAAGTGGGCAGGTTTCTCACAGCCAGGGGACCATCAACTCCCTGTGTCCTGTATTAGAGGACTGAAGCTTCTGAACAGTGCTGTTGGTAGAGAAGGTTGGCTCAATGGTTGGAAAAGCACTGAAACCTGAGGAGTTGTCTGAGACACTTGCAGGGTAGCTGCCTTGGGATTATGAATGACATTACTTATCTAATAGCACTGTATTCAATTATATGTAGCTTAATACAATGCAAATGCATTAACTTGTACATTTATATGTCTAGAAATCTGGAGGTTAAAAGTTTGAAACAAATTTTGCTGGACTAAAATCCAAGTGCCAGCACTTCATAGCATCTTTAGTCTGTCTCTGAGTCTCACACTCCTACCTCAGCCTTACATTTTTAATCATCCTTGTGATGGCATCTGCTCTATATGGACAATCCCATATCATCTCCCATCTCCATAGTATCCTTAATACCCTCCCACCTTCAGTTACCTGTGATATATCTTATTATTTATATATGAACCATTTGCCCATAGTCTCTATGTTCAGAATTGGAGCCTGGTCAGGGGAACAGGAGACTGGACATTTGGAATAGAAGGATATATACTTTGAGAGGGCTTTTGCCTTCTCTTTTTGCTTTTTAAATTGATTATGTTGAGTAACTGTCTTCCACCATGTCCTCTCACAATACCATTCCTGGCTTTGAGCTAGCCAATCAGGGACTGAACCTACAGGAAACTGAAGCAAATAAAACTATCCTCTTAAGTTGTTGAATGTGTATTTTGAATGTGAAGTATTTTGTCCCATTGGTAGAAAAGCTGACTAATACAGGATATTAAGTAAAATATTCACAGGTTCTGTGGACTATGACTTGATGTATTCAGTCACATTTTTTGGGCTACTTCAAGCATTCATGTGGCTCTGCACAGTGTGATGCACATTCCATGAATAACAGAGTCCCATTGCTCATGCTTCTTTTGTGATGTACCTGTGTCAAGACTGTTATATCCTGTCTCATATAGAAGATAGGAGGAAGAGCATCTGTTATCAGGAAAGACATTAAAAGACAAAACTTCAGGTTCTTGTGCCATACCAGGAGGAGCTCAGCAGCCAGCAGGAGTGTTGATAATCCCTCATAGAGGAACTCAGCAGGCTGGTGAGTGTGTAAGTGAAGCCTCCTGCTATCCAGAGGATTTCTGTAGGTTGGAAGTGTCAGTGATACCTCCCCCACACCCAGGGGAGCTCAGCAGCCAGTGGGAATATCCACAAGACCTTTCCCCACCTGCAGTACCTCGGTGGCCCAGCAGGAGCCTTGGCAAACCCTCTCTCCACCTGGAGGACCTCAGCAGGCAAGTGAGAGCATGAGGTGGACTTACCAGGAAGAATCCTGGACTCACCTAACTAACTCCATAGGAGAAATTCAGGTGGTTACACCCCCTACACTGTGGGACAAGGCATTAACAACTAGGTTACTAATTAACATAGTAACTGGGTGAACATCAGTCACATAGTAGGACCCTCAGACACACACAGCAGAGTCATGTCTAGTGGGATTGAAAACACTGAAATATAAACCAAGAAGTGAAAATGACAAAACAAAAAAGCAAATGCAACCTCAAATGCCGAGCCCATCTGGAACAAGTGCAGGAGAAATTGACATAGAAGACATTGGAAGACACACACTTGAAATTCCTGAAAAGATAACAAGTCAAGTAGAGAAACATCCATGAGGCTATAGAAGAAATCAGATCAGAAATAATCTCTCAGGTTAGAAAAGAAATGACAACCTTAATGAAGGAATTGCTCAGCATAGCTAGAGAAGACACAGATTAAAAAAAATACAGGGCTATAGAGAAATGATAGATACCTGAATGAACAATATAGGAGAGAAATGAAATGCATTAAACAGATTCAAAGAGATATCCAAGAAATTAAAAATTCCACTTAAATCTGGAAAATCTACTTAATAAAACTGAAGATTGACTTTCAGACCTTAAAGACAGGATAGCAGTGAAAAATTACAAAAGGAAAGATCTCTTAAAAATGACAAGGGACTATGAAATAACAATTCAAGAGTTCCAAGATGGTGCAAAGAAAAATAATGTAAGACTCATAGGTGTCAATGAAAATGTAGGAGTCAGTGCAAATGACATAAAAACCTATTTTCAGAAGTAATAGCAGAAAATTTGCCAAGCATGTTAACTGAATCTGACACATAGATAAGTGAGGTAAACAGAACTCCAAACAGCCATAACCAACAGCAATCTACACCCAGACATGTTATAATCAAAATCCCAGAAAACCAGAACAAGAAAAGAATATTAAAAGCTGTTAGAGAAAAATACCACCTATCAAGGAAGGCCCATTAGAATCACAACTGACTTCTCAACACAAGCTATAACGTCAAGAGGAGGTTGGAATGATGTATTTCAAGCCCTAAAAAAAAATCTTCCAAATGATATTGATGTACCCTGAAAAACTACATTTCAAAATTGATGGAGAAATAGGATAATTTCATTACAAAGAACAACTGAAGAAATTCATGTCCACCAAACCAATACTAAAAAGAGAACTGAAAGATATTCTAGATAGAGATAAAAATGGTCACAATTCTCAGAACAAAAACAGAAAGAAACCACCAGGCATGTAAGCAAATAAACAAACGAAAAATAAGGAAATTAACAACTGGAAAACAGAATGACAAAGATAAGCCAGTACATATCAGTTATACCCATGAATGTAACTGACCCCAATTTACCAATGAAAACAAATTAATTCACAGAATGGATCAAGAAACAAGATCCAACAATATGTTGTATACCACAAACACATTTAACTCAAAAACAATTTTATATACTGAAATACCAAGAATGGAAAGCAATATTCCATGCAAAAAGAACTCCTAAATTAGTAGGGGTATTTATTCTGTTTGCAGGCAATGTGAACTTCAAACTAAAACTGATCAAAAGAGGCAAAGAAGGTTACTACATGCTTGCTTGGACAAAAATTCAATAAAAAGAGATAACGGTCATAAAAGGTATGCACCACATATGGGAGCACTCGACTATATATGACAAATATTAATAGATGATAAAAATCAGATAGATGATAAAAATCCAATATGCAGTAACAGCTATAATGGGGGACCTTAATACCCCATTGTCATAAAGATATAGATCAAAGACAAAAGATATAGACAAAAAGTCAGCAAACAAATAATAGAACTGAACCAAACATGTAAACAAATGTACTTAACAGACATTTTCAGATATTCCATCCAACAACATCAGAATATATATTCTTTTCAGCTTCACATGCCAATTTTTCTAAGATAGACCACATACTAGCCCATAGAACATGCTTAAGTAAATACAAAGGAATTAAAATCATCGTGTGCATATTATCTGAATATAGTGGACAAAAACTGAGAATAAATGGTAAAAGCAACTTCAAAAACATGTGGAAATTAAATAACATCTCCCTGAACAACCAATGGAACAAAGCTGAAATTAAAGAAGAAATTAAACATTCACAATTATAATGAAAATACAGACAAAACATATTGGAACTTGTGGGAAGCAATGAAAGCAGTCTTAAGAGCAAAACATATAGCTGTGAATTCTCACAAGAAGAAATCAGAATGAGCACAAATAAACAACCTAATGCTGTCCTTCAAGTTTCTAGAAAAACAAGAGTAGAACAAGACCAAAGCTCAAAGAAGGGAGGAAATTACAAGATCAGAGAAAAAAATAACACAATTGAGACTAAGAAAACAATTCAAGTAACTAATGAATAGAAGAGTGGGCTCTGTGAAAGAATAGACAAAATTGATAAACCCCTACCTAACCTTATCCAGAAAAAGAAAGAAAAAACTCAGATTCATGCAATGAGGATTGAAAAGGGTGAAATCACTACAGATTCTATGGAAATTAAGCAGATCATCAACACCTATTTTGAAAATCTTTACTCACATAGGCTGGAAAACAGAAAAAATGAACAGATTCCTAGAAATGTATGAATTAATAATATTGGACCATGAAGATATAAAAATTTTGCATAACCCAATATCAGTTACTGCAAACATAATTAAAAACTTACCAACAAAGAAAAAACCAGGTCCTGATGGATTCATGTATTAATTCTATAAGAAACTTAGAGAATATTTAATGCCAATACACCTCAAAATCTTTAATGAAATTTAAAGGGAATCAATAATCCCTAACTCATGGCTGGTGGCAAACATTACTCTGATACCAATACCAGAGAAAGACCCAAACAAAAAAGAGAATTATAGGCCAATCTCCCTAATGAACATAGAAGCAAAAATTCTCAGTAAGATACTAGGAAACAGAATGCAGCAAATCATCAAGAAAATTATACACCGTGACCAAGTGGGATTCATCCCAGCAAAGCAGGGATGATTCAACATATGCAAATCAATAAACATAATACACATCAATAGAACCATAGACAAAAATCACATGGCCATCTCAATAGATGCAGATAAAACTTTTGATAAAGTCCAACACTCATTCATGAAAAAAAATCTTACAAAAATTGAAATAGATGGTCTCTATCTAATAAAAGACATCTATGACAAAAAACAGCCAACATCATACTAAAAGTACAAAAACTAAAAGCTTTTGTTCTAAAATCAAGAACAAGGCAAAGATATCCACTAACACCACTGCTCTTCAATATAGTTCTGGAAATGTTAGCCAGAGCAATTATATAAGAAAGAGAAATAAAAGGAACAAGGACAGGAAACGAGGAAGTGAAATTATCATTATTTGAAGATAATGTGATACTTGATATAGAAGGCTCCAAAAGTTCCACCAAAACACTACTATAGTTAATAAGCAAATTCAGCAATAGAGTTGCATACAAAGTCAACATTCAAAAATCAGTAGCATTCTTGTACATGAACAACAAACTCACTGAAAGAGAAATTATGAAAATAACATATTTCATAATAGCATCCAGAACATGAAATACTTAGGACTAATCTAACAAAGGATGTAAAAGATCTATATATTGAAAATTACAGAGCTGGGCATGGTGGCTTATATGTGTAATTCCAGCACTTGGGAGGCTGAGGCAGGAGAGTGATGACAAGTTCAAGACCAGCCTGGGCTACAAAGTGAGCTCAAGGCCCACCTGAACTGCATGGTGAGACCTTGTGTCAAAAAGGCAAAAAAAGATTACAGTACTCTAAAAAAGGAGATTGAGCAGGGTATCAGAAAATGGAAAGATAACTCTTGCTCTTGGAAAGGAACAACCAACTTTGTGAAAATAGCCATACCCCCAAAACTGTTACACAGATTTAATGCAATTCTGCACTATATACCATTAGCATCCCTCACAGATCTAGAGAAAACATTCCTAAAATTCACTTGGAAATAGAGGAGAATAGCAAAGGCAATCATCGGAAACAATGGCAAGCAAGGAGGCATCACGATCCCAGACTTCAATTTGTACTACACAACTATAGTGAAAAAATCAGCATGTTACTGGCAAAAAACAGACCCGAGGATCAGTGGAACAGATTAGAAGATTCAGACAAAGCTACTAAGACACTCAGCCACCTTGTCTTTGACAAGGGGACCAAACATGTTCACTGGAAGAAAGATAGCCTCTTTAATGAATGGTGCGGGAGAAACTGGCTTTCCACATGCTGAAGAATAAAACATGTCCATCACCATGCACTAAAATAAAGTCATAATATGTGAAAGATCTATATATTAAAACAGAAACACTAAATATACTGGAAGACAAAGTAGGTAGAAATTTTGAAAACATAGAGAGAGGCAAAGAGTTCATGAACAAAATGCAAACTGCCCAAGAAGTACTTCAAAGTATCAACAACTGAGATCTCATCTTATTAAAAAGATTTTGCACTTCAAAAAAAAAAAAACCACCAACAGAGTGAAAACCCACAGAATGGGAAAAAATTTTAACCAACTGTCTCTTAGACAAAGGATTTATATCTAGATACATAGAAGACTGAAAAAAATCAGTCCCCCCAAATTCAAAGACCCAATGCAAAAATGGGCATGTAAGAATAATATGCACTTCTTAGTTAAAGAAATACAAATGGCAAATAAATATATGAAGAAATGTGCAACATCACTGGTCATTTGAGAGATGTAAATTCAAACAACACAGATTCCATCTCATTCCAGAAAGAATGGCTGCCATCAAGAAATCAACCAATAACAAATACTGGAGGGGTTGTGGGGAAAAGGAGCACTTTTCCACTGTTTGTGGGAGTGAAGACTGGTAAAACCACTGTGGGAATCAGTGTGGAGGTTCATCAACTTACTAGGATTAGAAGTCCCATTCAGTCCACCTATGCCCCTTCTGGGCACTCTACCAGAAGGGTTAAAACCATCATACCTCAGTGATATATGTGCACCTATGTTTATAGCAGCACAATTTGTAATAGCTAAATCTTGAAAACAGCCCAAATGCCCACAAAGCATGGAATGAATAAAAACATGTGATATTTTTATACAATGGAGTATAACTGAGATAAACTTGAGGCTTTTATAGGTAAAACACCATACCCACAGGTAAAATAAATCAGGCTCGCATGTGTAAATATTGTATTGTCTTCTAGCATAAAAACTGAGAGAGTAAATAAGATCCAAAATGTACGATAGATATTGTGAAAGTGAAAAGGAAAGAAACTGCTCAAAAGGAAAGAACAACTGGGATAAAGGAGAAAAGAAAGAAGGGAAAAGATCATGTGTGTATGTGTGTGTATATATATGCAGGACGCATAACTATACTACCAGTCTTTGTTATTCTGTCATTGATTGTTTGATCATGTTTTCATGCCTATATCTTGTAATCTTTGAGAATAATAATATGCAGTATGTTAATATATTAATTTCTCTTGAAATGTATTATCATTTTTATTGTTCTTTTGGCTTTAAAATTGAAAAAAGAAAAAGATAAAATTAATGAATTGAGAAAAAACAATATAAAGTAACACAAAGAACTAATAATGAAGCAAAAGATTTGGTTCACTGAAGGATCAGAAGGGATCAGGTGACGGGAAATACTGGAGGGAGAGCAGGGAAGGGGAAAAATGATCCAGACGTGATTCATGCGTCAGCCGATTCCCACGATGAATGTATTTACTAAGTATCACGGAAACGTGTCGCATAAATGTATTTAAAAATACGATCAATGCTAGAAAGCATGAAGAGCTCATGTAAAGGACTTTTAATCACAGCATGAGAATCATTCATAAATATGTCTCAAAAACATGAAAAAGTTAATGAACACTTTATCAGAACAAACAGCATACTTTCAAATTCTGAGCAAAGGAGTATTGGGACATATTATTTCCATTTGTGTTATATGAACACATCACATGTCCTCAGAAAATTGGATGGGCACATATTTGGTTTTGGCATAAACACAATAGTTCTTTAAATTTTCTACATTATGGGACTGTCTTAGCCACACTGGATATTTGCAATCATTAAGTTACTTTCCTGAGGGAAAAGACCATTCAGGGCGTTACGCTAGCTTTGTTTAATTAGGGTAAGTACCCTAATAAAAGGTGGCACTCAGATAGCAACCAGGAAACAGACCATTCCTGTCACTGAAAATCACTGCACAGGCATGAAAACAAAGGTAAGAAACAGAAAGATTTTTACATAGAAAAAAGCAGCATTTTATGTAATAATGAAATTAGTTACTTGTGTATAAGGAAGGAAGTCACTTTATCAGATGAGAACATCAATCAGTTTCTAATTATGGGAATATGCTATAAAGAAAAGGAACAATTTATGGATGTACTTGAAATTACAGACTACTTGGTTTTATATTTTTTGAGGATTTTTGAGGAATGGATCTACACAGTAGGCCACAGGAGATGACAGTTTTCTCCTCACCAAAGACAATCATGAGCAGTGGTGACCCGACCCCTCCTGCAGCCGCCCAGCTGTGCTATGAGCATGTGAACGGATCCTGTGTCAAAGCTCCCTACTCCCCGGGCCCCCGCCTGCTTCTCTACCTGGCCTTTGGCTCTGGGGCTGGGCTGGCTGTCTTGGGAAACCTGCTGGTCATCACTTCCATTCTCCACTTCAAGCAGCTCCACTGCCCGGCCAACTTTCTGGTCGCCTCTCTGGCCTGCGCTGACTTCTTGGTGGGGACGACTGTGATGCCCTTCAGCATGGTCAGGTCTGTGGAGAGCTGCTGGTACTTTGGGGACAGTTTCTGTAAATTACACTCCTGTTTCAATGGCTCATTCTGTTATTCTTCTATCTTCCACTTGTGCTTTATCTCCATTGATAGATACATTGCTGTCACTGACCCTCTGGTCTATCCCACCAGGTTCACTGTTTCTGTATCTTGCAAATGTATCATCTTCTCCTGGCTGCTACCCATTACCTTTTGCTTTTTCCTTCTTTACACAGGGGTGAATGAAGCTGGGCTAGAAGACTTAGTGAGTGCCCTCACCTGTGTGGGAGGCTGTCAGATTGCAGTCAATCAAAACTGGGTCTGGGTCAATTTTGTCTTATTTTTCATCCCTACACTTGTGATGATAACTGTTTATTCCAAGATCTTCCTGATAGCTAAGCAACAGGCTAGGAAAATTGAAAGTCTGAGCAATAAGCCTGCAACATCATCAGACAGCTACAAAGACAGGGTAGCCAGGAGGGAGAGAAAAGCAGCCACAACCCTGGGAATCGCAGTGATCGCTTTTCTGATTTCGTGGCTGCCATACTTCATCGATTCCCTCATCGATGCCTTCCTGGGTTTCATCACACCCACATATGTGTATGAAATATTAGTTTGGATCGCTTACTACAACTCGGCAATGAATCCCTTGATTTATGCTTTCTTTTACCCTTGGTTTCGAAAAGCCATCAAACTAACTCTCACTGGGAAACTGTTCAGACAGAGTTCCTCCACAATAAACTTGTTTCCTGAGTAGCTTCTTGTTTCCAATGAGAGGAAGTGAAAAGTGATTCAAACAGATTTATCATGGGGAAAGCAAAGTCAGCCACATAAAACTTGATCTTTTAGTGTAAAATAATGGAATTATGCTTCAATTTTACACAAGGGAAACTCATTAGGAAAATGAATGAGTTTTACCATGTCCTTTCCACTACTAATACATTGGTCTCTCTATTTTTGTAAGAATTTAGAAAGTTTTATTATAACAGAATAATACTGCTCTTATAATTCTCTGGAAACAGCTCTGAGCTGTCTAGAACGTGAACCTTTGTTTCGTTGAACATTGATGAACTGAGTCAGGTAGTTAATTCTTGTGTCCTAGAAACAGAAAATATAGCAAGAAAGACGTTTAAATCTTGTAAGCTTCATATGGATTGCTTTAGCTATTATAACTCATTCACTCTATAACAACCTGTGAAGTAATCAAAGTTATTCTTTTTACTGAGAAAACTGAAGAATATTAGATGAATTCTCATGTCTGAAGTCATGTATTTAGTAATCAGAAATGAGTATTCACACACCAGCAGTCAAAGAATGACTGGGACTCTCCCTAGCTGTGTTCCCACTTGAAAGGGTGTGATGTCCAGGCTCTGCACACAACTTGCTAAGAGATTTTTTTTTCTCTTTTTTGAGACAGGGACTCGCTATGCAGTTCAGGCTGGTCCTGAGCTCACTTTGTAGCCCAGGCTAGCTTTGAATTTGCAATTATCCTCCTGCCTCAGCCTCCTGAGTGCTGGGATTACAGGCATTCACCATTATGCCCAGTTTACTAAGAGTTTATTTTGAGCAAAAAATTTTTGTAGAAATTATTTCATAGGAACAGTATGACAGTCATAGAGAAAACTTTAAACAAAGTTCTACAGATGTTAACATAAGAGGATGTAAGTGTTTTGTTATACATTTTAGCCATATTGAGGCTTGAACCCAGCGTCTGCACAGTGAACTAGATCCCCCCAACCCCTTTTCCATCTTCCTTTTTTAAAACTATTCCTTTTGAGACAAAGTCTTCACTATTAACCAGGCTGGGCTCCCACTTACAATCTTCCTGACTCAGTCTATCAGAAAGCTACAATTATAAGATGTCATCCATCTATACTTCTTCATTTAAACATGTTTTTAAAATAGTGTTTTTATTTCACAACAGTTTTTTCCTTATGATATTCAAGGGAGTGTCATGCAGATAAACTACATTTTAACTATGGAGGCAGAATTGGTCCACACACCAAGCAAAGCTGTGGTTTTGCTACTTGTACTATTTGGTCATCTGGTTCCACTGAGCCCCTTCACCCCAAGATTGTCACCTTCAACGTCCTTTATGTCCTTAACTATTTTTGAGGTTGAAAATTGAATTCATCTTTGGTCTATGAAAACCATATTGCTATTTTTGAATAACAATGTATTATGTTTATGAATTGTATGTACCTTTAGTAGCTTTTTTTCATACTACCTTGGAAATTTTCTTTTATTTTTCCAAGTACAGATGTGTGAAACAAAACTATGTGGATACACTTCTACTGTCCCTCTGTTTAAGAACCACCTTGTTCATCCTATCAGATTCTGATCTGTGTTCTGATGATCTGTTTTACATATTTATTTCCATTAAAAGTCTCCAAAGAATGTCCTTTTTTGTTTATTTTTATGTCTGCTACAGAAACCTTCCACTATACATGTAATATTCTTTCCAAAAATTGCTTCCCGATTTAAAAGTGTGTTTTTCTTTTAAATATGGACATATTTCAATAACTTTATGTAAGAATATGGATATATAAATTATAAAAAGATTCTGTGTGGAGCATTATATTCAAAATGGTTGTCATTATGAAAGTTGAAGAGACTACAAGTGTTAAATTTGCACTGTTTAACTGTGAAGATTCATGAAATTGAGCTGTTCTAGAACTGTCTTCTTGGAAAGACCCTACTTCTGTAAGAGTAGAGTATTGTTTATTGAGTTCTAGGACAGAAAATTTCACAATGAATGTTGTACTTTCCCACTTCAATTTACCACCCAACAATTAAACTCATGGTAGACTCGCAAAATATTGCTACATGCATTTATCTCCCATTTGTATTTCTTCATCTAAGAAGTGTGTATTCATCTCAGATGCCCATTTTTGGAGTGCGTCTTTGATTTGGGGGGGCCTTTTTTTATTCTTTAGATGTTCTACATAGAAGTCCTTTGTCTAAGGGAGAGTTACCTAAAATTTTTTTTCCAATTTCAGAGTTTTTCACTCTGTTGGTGACTTGCTTTGATCTGCAAAACCTTTTTAATAAGATGAGATCCCACTTGCTGATTCTTTCAAGTATTTCCTGTGGGGTTTGGTTTTTGTTTCTAAACTCTCTACCTATCACTGTGTCTTCAAGAATTTACCTACTTTCTCTTCCAGGAGATTTAGCATTTTTGTCTTAGTATTTAGAGCTTTGATGCATTTTGTCTTTGGTAAAAAAAAAAGTGCATGTTGATTGGCATGGGTCTAGTTTTAGTCTTCAGTATGTGGAAAATCAGTGTTTTCCAGAACCATTCATTAAAGAGGCTATCTTTCTTCCAGTGAACATGTTTGACTCTTTTGTCAAAGATAAGAGTATATTTGTCTGAGTGTGTTTGTAGTTGTGTCTGGGTCTAAAGACACAAGTACCTCATGAAAAAATCATCCAATAACAAATGCTGGTGGGGCTCCGGGGAAAAGGTAACAGTTCTCCACTGTTGTTCAGACTGTAGACTGTTGCAACCTTTGTGGAAATCAGTGTGGAGGATTATATATATATATAAAAAAAACTAGGATTAGAGGTCCCATTCCACCCAGATATTCCCGTTCTGGGTATTTTCCCAGAAGAATTGAAAACATCATACTGCAGTGATATATGTGCACCCATGTTTATAGCAGCATAATTTGTAATTGCTAAATATTGGAAACAACGCAAATGCCCATCAATCAAGGAATGAATAAGAAAAATTCAGTGTTTTTATGAAATGGGTTACTACTCAGCTTTAAAAAAAATATAAATTCAAGGCTTTTTTAGTTAAAGGGATGCAACTGGAGACCATACTCATGAGTGAAATAAATCAGACTTGCATGTGTAAATAATTTATTGTCTCCCTAGCCTAAGAAACAAAAGGATAAATAAGATCCAAAAGTGCAATAGATATTGTGAAAGGGAAAGAAACTGCTAAGATAACTGTATTACTCATTCTATTAATTCACTGAAAAGAACAATTATTATTTATATTATGTGATCAATTTTGCTTGCCTATATCTGGTAATCTGAGCAATTATCTTGAATACAATTATATGCAATATGATCACCATTGTCACTTTCCTGTGATCTTGTTTTGAAATTCTTATTGGTTTTTACTTCTCTTTAAAATAAAAAATACTACATAGAATGATCTCATTGATTGTTTGTAGATGCAGGGAATAAGTTAGTCCAGACAATACCATGTAAATATGTGTAGGGGGTTGGTCACATTTTGGTGGTATCTGGCTGTCCACAGGGTCAAGACGAGCCCTTTCAGGACAGCCAGGAGGACCACACTCACTGCTTTGACAACTGGCCACAGGTAAGCTCTCCTTTCTGAGCACTGCCAGAACTCTTCGCCTTAGATCAGGCTAGTCTGGGCCTATAGATCCATGACTGTCTATTAGCTGTTACTGTGATCACATATCACGTTTATCCCTAAATTAGTCATGAAAGATTTCATATTACTTGTATTATAATATCAATTATAGCTGGGCTTTTCATTCTGTCAAAAAGTCTTTCAAAATTTTAAATTCTTTCTCTACTACTTTCCAGGAACAAGTATATGTATGTATGTGAAGTCTGACAAAATATGATTTTCATTCTTTTGCTTAAGTTAGTTTCCCTGACCTATTCTTCTTGGAGTTTTTTCAGATTCTCATTTTAAGCTTATTGGAAGGCAGTTTATTCTCTATGCCTGAAATAGGTACTTTGGATCTGAAGTCTTAAATCAGTGTTATTGCAGCAGAATATTTCTCCAAGATTGCTTTTATTGTATGTATCCCTTTCCTTCTGTTTGCTAATTTTGGAACTCAGAATTTTTTTCTGGTCCTATTAGAGTAGTCCTGATGTCTGGCCACTTTTTGTGTTGTTGAGGTGCTGTGCTTATCTACCTGAGTTTTGAATCAGCTTAATATCTGCATCCTTCACATACACATTTCAGAACATTTCAGTAAAAATTGCAAGAGCAAATCTATGTGCCCTGTTAGATTGATTTTCAGATGGTATATATGTGTCAGTCATTTAGCCTGCTAAAATATTTAACTGGAAAGTATAATTTGCATCCAATCTTTCTTCATACCTCTCTACTTGCATTAGGATCCAACCTAGACAGAGGGAAATGGAAGATTCCTAAGTTAGTCATGAAGGATGCAGCTATCTGACAGCCCGTGACCAGCAAAGGAAGTCTTCTCAAGGCCTTGCAGAACCAGGGAGAGGACCAGGCAGGGCCCGAGGAGTAGGAGCTTCACATTTTCAAAGCACAGCTGGACAGCTGAAGGAGGGGTCAGGTCATCAGCGCTTGTCCTTGTCTGTTGGTGCCTGAGAAAGCTGTCATCTTCTGTAGCCAAGTGTGTCATTGTGGTCTTCAGAATTCCTCAAAAATATAAGAAGTATCAATAATTGTAAGCACATTTTGTCCCTTTCCTTTTTAGCTTACTCTGTATTAGGAACTGATTCATTTCCTCACCTGACAAAATCATTTCCTTCCTAATGTGTGACTAATCTTGAGACCACACTTGTAAGGGCAATCAGACACACGTGTGTAAATGCCACATTGCTCCTCTTGTGTGAGAAACTGAAAGGGCAAATAAGGGTCAAAATGGGTGAGAGATATTGGGAAGTAGGAAGAAAATGTCCAAATGGGAAGTGGAACAAGCAGGGAAGAAGGGGGAAGTGAATGAAAGAAAAATTTAGAGAGACTACAAGGAAAAAATGGAAACAAAGCTTTGGTAAATAAACAGGGGAAGAAGGATTGAAGGGAGGAGATGGCAATGGGGAAAATAGAAGAATCAAGATGTATTATGCAGAGGTATAAATTCCTCATGATAAATGTCATCTATGTGTATATCAAAAGCATAACAATAAAATTAATTAAAAATAATAGAAGGGAGAAGACGAGATGGCGGATCAGTGAGCTATAACATAGAAAGCCTCCTGGGAGAAACAACTGATTTGCCAGAAGAAAACACCCTTGAGCGACCCAGACAGAGGGAAATGGTCCTCTTGACACAGGAAGAAATCAAAATGTAAAAAAGCTCGTCAAATACTTCGGGACTACAACTGAAACAGCTAAAAATTACGGGACACAGCATTTTCATTCACAGCAACCCGCCACATTTGCAAAGGCCTGAATCTGCACAGGTGGGCAGAACCACCCAAACTGGTACCTGCCACCACTCACAGGAAGCACAGCAGCGCTGAAGTCAGGGGTTGGTGAGCCCAACTGGGAGCAGAGCTGGCAAAGGGACCTTCATTAATCTACAATCAGTGCTGGGAATGAGACCTCCCCACGGGAAGGGCACCACCAAATGGGCGCCATGTTGGAATCAGGCAGGAGGAGACTGAAATGGGAGCATGAGTGACTTCAGTGGGATTTGCTTAGACTGGGCTGCACCCCTGGCTGGCACCCAATGAGACACCCCAAATCAATTCCCTTCGCCTAGCACGCACTAACTGGGTAAAGGCCCCTGAAGATTGGCTGGCCTTGTGGGGAGGGACAGGCAAATACAGCCACTGCTTACATCTCATTGACAAGAGCAGGCAGGAGAGGGCGGAGTTCCCTTGCCAGCATGCTTGGGAGGAAACATGGCCAACAGGGAAGGGGGCTGGGACCTGCACTGTAATCCGTGTGGAGGAAGCCAGGGCCATGACAGGAGAGAGAGGCAGGAAGAGGACCCCAGCCCAGAACTCTGAGAGCACTGAGCCAGGAGAAGGAAAAACAAAGGAAGCTGAGGGCAGCAAACACACAACATCAGACATGGCTTCAATGGACATTGAGAGATATCTTCAGGACCTTGTAGATGAGCTCAAAACTGAAATATTAAATCAGGTAAAGCAAGATATGAGTAGAGTAATAAACGAAATGCTCTCAGGAAGCATCTCTCAGGAAGATACAGATGGAAAAAGGGAGGAACACAAAAAAGGAGAGAAACATTTGATAAGGAATATAAAGAAAATATAGAATACATGAAGCAGATTCAAATAGACTAGGAGGAAATTAAAAACTCCATTGAAAGCTGGCAAAACTCCTTAAAAGAAACTAAGGATAAACTATCAAAACTTGAAGACAAGTTTGCAATGTGTGATCATGAAAGGAAAGATCTCTTAAAAATAACAAAGAAACAGGCAGTAACAATGCAAAGGCTAGAAGATGACAAGAGAATCTACAATTTAAGAATAAGAAATGTGAATAAAGAAATAGGAATACATACAGGTGAATTACAAAGGCAATTCAAGGAAATAATTGAGGAAAACTTCCCAAGCATTGGAAAAAAAATGACATTCAGTTATGTGAGGCATAATGAACTCCAGCCACCTACAACCAAAACAGATCTACACCCAGACATATAATAATCAAGATGCCAGAAATTCAATATAAAAACAGAATATTAAAAACCATCAGAGAAAAGAAACACATTACCTATAAAGGTAAGCCCATCAGGATCACAGCTGACTTCTCGACACAGACCATCAGATCAAGAAGAGCTTGGAGTGAAGTCTTCCAAGCCCTGAAAGAAAATACCCTCCAGCCCAGACTGATGTATCCTGCAAAACTGTCACTAGAAATTAATGAGAAACAAGATGCTTCCATGACAAAGAGGAACTGGGGGAGTTTGTAACCACCAATCCAACCCTACAGAGAATACTGAAGGACATTTTAGAGAGAGAGAAAAAAAATACCAGGATTTTAGAAACAGTGGCAGAAAGGCCTCAATGAGTGGGGCAAGCAGTAGAATGAAAGAGAAAACTAGTCAAACAAAGGCAGAAAAATAGCATACCAGAAATGAGGCAGAGGAGGATAACTAGAATCGCTAATATAGATGGACTTGATACACTATATTGTTAATAGTGAACCAGGATTCAAAACCCACATTACTCACACTACTCTGCTTAGATGTATTACATTCTGTTCCAGTCATACTACCTGTACTAGATTTGAGGGCACAGACAGCAATCCCAAAAATAACAGGATATAGTATGCTAATCATCCTTAATTTCCTATTAACTTAATCTAAAGCTCTGTATAACCTACACTGTTTTACCAAGACTGATCGTAATTGAATCTGGTTTGTTGGATTGCTGTTTAGTATTGATAGATTTTATTCAAAGCTGTTATGATTGATAGTATCAAGTCTGAGAGTATAGGCAACTGCACTTAAGATGACAAGATAAACTAGAATATCCACTCTGGTTTGATTATAACCTGACTTTGAAGTTTTATACTGTCTACAATGTTTTATTTTTACTGATATTGTTATTTACTGCTTTACTCAATTATATTGCTATATTCAATTATGCCTGATGATTTAGACATTCTATTGAAGATAATAAGAAACAGCACAGTAATCATTGTAGATCACTTTGCACTGTGGTTTTATATGACTTTTTGTTTTCATGTTTTTATAGGAATTTGTTTTGTTTTGTCTTGCTAAGTTTTGTTTTTCCCTCTAATACAGAAAGGATAGAAATACATGTAGAGATTCATGCATGCATAGCTGTTTACACTCTCACTGCTTGACTATCTATTTGTATGCTCTGATTTTGTAACTTGAACAACTATTTCTAAGAGGACAATATGTAACTTATTAACTAGTGATTTCTTATTGTTTATCTTTTTTTTGGAATTCTGTATTCTCTCTAACCTTTACATGTTTTTGTTTCTCTTTAAATAATAATAAAATTTAAAAAATATACAATTAACATTCAGTATTAAGTTCAATGCTATGTTAAGTTCAATGCTGTGTATTCCTATTTTAAAAATATTTCCCTTCATTACCTGCTTCTTCATATCTGAGAAGTGTTTGTCTTCAAAAGAAATGGTCTGTCACCTGATGTATGTTTGATTACCACATTTTATTAGGGTTCTTATCCTAATTAAACAAAGCTAGGGCAATGTCTGAGGCTTTCTTTTCCCTCAAGAAAGTAACTTATTTATTGCAAATATTTAAATGCTTTAAGATTGATTCCCTATAATGCAAGATGAGGTAAGTGATGAGTTTTTATATAACCACTTCAAAAGCAAATTTAAGGCCTTCTAATCTGCATAAATTTGATACAACCTTTAGGTGAAATAGAAATTGGAATAATACACATCCTGAGAAACTTTTGCTCAGAATTTAGAAGCCACATTGTTTGTTTCAGTTAATTATGTGTGATTGGCTCCTCATTGTTTCAAGAACTGTTATGAATGACTCATGATGACTGTCACTCCTGTGCCTTCACTTTAAGCCTTCTGGCATGATTTTATGTTTTTGTACTGTTTTATGTACGGAGTAACATGCACAGTCATTTCACAACATCTAGAATACTATGGGTTAATAGTTCTGATTTACTAAACTAGGAGGGTAAGGTACAAGTTATCTTTCTCAGAGAATCAAAGGAGAAGAGAAGTCTTTGATACAAATAAAATTCATTACTTTTAAGGTTTGCTTGTTTTTAGACAAGAATTTTCATTGCTTTGTTTTGATTGCTTTTATTCTGTTTTGGTTTGTTTGATTTTATTATATCTGATAGTATGGACAGCTATTTTGAAGAAAACAAGAGACATGATGGTAGCCATTGTAGATTTCCTGTTTTCTTGTTTTGAAGTCCTGAATTGCTTTCATTTTTCTGTTCTGATTGCCTTTATTTTTTTGTTTGGTTTTATTATCTTTCAAATAAAATATAAAAACAATTTCTGGAGTTATTAAAAATGAAATGGTCAAAGAATATTCAGAAGTGGAAATTTGAAGATTCCACCATGATTCCATTCTGCCTCTGTCAAATTTCCTTTACCTCTCAGAATGCTACAAGTGAACTCATAGTAGTCTTTGATAAGATTTATTGATCAATGATTTTTGGATATGCTTTAAACCTAGAGAAATAATATTTATTTGAAAATTTCTCGATTCTGATATTCTGTACTGCATAATTTAATGTGAGTTTCACTTTCCTCAACAAATGCAAACATACTCATTCCCATTAGGATTGCTCAACATTACAAACTTAACTTCTAATATTTGCCAGTTTTATAAATCACAAAAATAGCATGCTTTTATTCACATGTATCGAACTGCAAAAAGAATGAACATATTTTCATATTCAGATCAGTAATTTGCTATTTTCGCTAACAGGAAATTATCTGTTAACAGCTTTCTATTTTGGATTTTCAAAAGCATTTTATTATAAGTTTTTGACTGTAGAAATTCAAGATGAACAAAACAATGCTTTAAAATATGTATCCAAAGTGTCCTTACCTTCTTTAGTTAACACTTTACATTTTTTAGCATTCACAATCCTTAACATCAATTTTTGTTATTTTAAATTTTATTAATACTAACTGTTTCAAATAGGTCTCATGCTATTGGTGAGTTTTAGTTCCTGTGAAAGATATTGCAGAGTCATTTACCTATAAAAGCAACACAATTTTCTACAGTGGATTATCTTGAATAATCATCTAAAGGAAATGGGTAAGTGCTAGTAAAGGGAAATTGTGGGTTTCTTCCTCATTTGAGTTAATCCTATCACCTGACTGAAGCAAAGGCCATCAGAAGAAACCATCGCGTCTGACTTTGTTCTTTTCCCTAAGTCCCTGGCAGCTCAGCTTTGGTTCTGCTTCCTCTGTATTCTGCCACATTCTCTTGTCCCAAGCTCAGGGTAGAAAGGCCAACATCCAGACACAGGCTGTACACTGTACCTGTCCCCACTCCCTCCCAGGATAAAAAGTCAAGCAGCAAGGATTTCCCTGTTTGGGTTCTCAGTACCCATCACAAGAACAACAGTGACTAGGAACCAAACTGGGTAATGAGAGGTGGTTTACTGAGAACAAATCTGGACCAATGGAAAGGAGGACCCCAGAAGACACAGCTTAGGAAGCCTAGAGACGCAGATTTCTCACCTCCCTCATTTCCGGTGCCATCCAGCTCTAAACGTTTGGCCAGTTCTGCTGTTCTAACTGCCAGTGTTGTGTTAGCTCGCCTGGCCCTTCAGTCTCCATGGTCAGGATGGAGCCAGGCTCACCTGGTTCCACAGCCCCGGGTCTCTGGTGACAGAAACTTCAGCACTGATACTGGACTCTCATCTACTGTTGCTCTTCCTGCTATGCTGTGGGAAAGCTAACTGAGTCCAAAGTGTCACACGTAATCGTTTTTCGAAGATCTCGTACACCTAAAATCACAGTACAGCCCACGATGTGGGTGGTGGCATGTGCTAAGCTGATTATCTTGGAAGCTGCCCTTAAACAATGGTGGCATGAACTGGCGTGTAAATTAGATGGGACAACTCTAAGGTCTGTGCTGACAGTGGCTGTCAGGCTCCCCTGTCAGGACGTCCTCTCCATGCTGCCTGCTTTCCTTCCCAGGCGAATGGTGACAGACTATGGGTCCATCAAATAATTGTCTAAAGATATGGACCTTTCTACTCTGTAGTGAATGAGGATGGAAATCTGCGTTTAGGCATCATGTTATATGTTTCAGAGACTTAAATCCTAACACTTAGATTTCCTGAATGTTAAGAGGAAAACGAGTCAAGCTTTACATGATAATTTGAAATTAACTCCTGTAAAAGTGGGACGATAGCATGAGTCATATCAAAGTCCCTAAATGAGGAACACAGAAGGTTTTTAATTAAATCTAAAAATGTATAGTTGTCATAGGGTTATCATTAGCAGAAGAATGTTGCGTTTGCCATTTTCACTAAAATGAGATTATTTATTATTTCCTCTTAGCCTTCTTTTCTAAAGAGTGAGGTGCTTTAAAAATAAAACAACAAAATTTCCTTTGGGTCTCCTGTGCTGTGTGTGTGTGTGTGTGTGTGTGTGTGTGTGTGTGCTTACACTTGTCTGCTAAGGCTCAGGCCTTTAGCACACACTCCACCACCGAGCTACACCCCCAGCCATTCTCACCTTTTCATGCTTTTTAAAATAAGTATCTAGAAGGTCACCAGAATCTTCCCTTCTTTTTCATTATACTGCATTTTCTCTCAGCAGTTCCTTCTGCAGTGATGCTTACCTAGTTGGCAGGTAGCTAGAAAGAGTCGGAAAACAGCTAAACACTTAGTCCCAGGGCAGGATGGAAATCCCTCATCTTACGCGTTTCTTTCCTCCTCCTTCCTGTGAGCACGCTAAGGGAACGGGAGTGAAATGCTATGCGTACCATAGACACCACCACTGTCCGTGCTAACAGTGGTAGAGTGTGAGAATCAGTTGTATACATTTTTGAAATTCCAGGATAAAAATGGTTTGGTGAAACAACCTTTCAGGAATAACCCTGAAACATTTAGGATATTAACTGGTAGAGACTTTACAAGGAATTTTATAGCATTCCAGTTTTGTGGGCATCTAATCCCTCAGATCACAAACATAAAAAGCATCTTCCTCCACCTTTAGTTTCACTACTAAAATATGATCTGTCTCACAGATAGGCCATCAGGTTTCTGCAAGTCAGGAAGTGGGGGAGGGAATCTCAGAGAAGAGAGTCAAAGGCAGATAAAATTGCCTTGGGGTATCCCTTGGAATCAGCTGCAGAAAGATTCTAACTTTACATCTACATTTTCCTATAGCTATCTTAATTACTTCAAAAAAATTTTTTTTACTCACTAGCCAAGTTCAAGAGCAAAGTAGATAATATTCTGTCACTCTGTACTAGCTAAGAATACTGACTTGGGAACAACAATGAAATCAGAATCCCTGTCTTCTCTCACCCTTATTCCTCTTCAACTTCACACTGTGCTGTGCTTTAGAATTCCTTGGGACTTACTTTTAGAACACAACCTTGGGCTCTTTCTTCACCCTTCAGTTGGAAGAGACTTTCTCTTCCATTCAAATCCTGCTCTCCCAGGGAAATCCAGATCAAAAGTCCCATCAAGTTCCTGGAACAGTATTGTCTGGCCCAGCCTAAAACCCCTGCGTCCACTTTTGACCTCTAGTTGCACATTTTGCTAGATCTTTTTTTGTTTCTTTGTTTTGGATCAGTTAGTCATCACCATTACATTTAGTGAGTTGCACAATCATTTAGATTTTCAGTTTAGTCTTTAGCTATTCTGCAGGACCTCTGCAAACAAGGCTGTTCACACTTCCTTATTCCTTTCTTTGTATCGTTGAACAGTACAATAAATATTTGTGCTGGTTCCTTTGTATAACAGAAATCGAGACTTTATTTATCTGTTAGGCCAGGTCTAGTGGGTATGAAGTAGTTGAAGGTCAAAGACTTTTCTTCACTATTAATAGTTGCACCTTGCGTTTAGATGGTGGTTGCCTTCCTAAAGTGCATTGAAAAGGAAATGACCCTGACTCATGACCATATTACAAGTTCTAAATATATAGAAAAATGATAACTTTCCAATTTTTGTAAGTACAAAGAACATATTGGACCAACACAAAGAGGACACATGCTTGTCGTTTCTCTTGTAGAGGAAATGGCTCACTTTTCAAAGCCCCTGGACACCTGCTCAGACCTGGATGACCCACTCAGGCTCTTGTCAGTCTGTCATTGTGACCTGCTGTGTGTTGCATCAGGCTTTCTGGAGGAGTCATGCTGGGCAAGTGTTTGTGCTCTTGATGAAAAACTGGTGTTTCAGCTTTGGTCTCCACACAGTTCTGACTCAGCTGTTCTGGCTAACATGATGCCTACCAAGCCTTCATGGTTTGCTGAAGAGATGACTCTATGAGATAATTAGGGGTCCTTTAGTGGTTCTTCTTATAAGGCCCTGTGAAAATAATGGGACACATGAATGAAACTACTTTTAAGAATCTCCTGGATAAACTAGCAAAAACTTAGTAGTATGGTTATCTATCTTGCATACTGAAACATACATACAGTTATAAGCTTTAGAGCACATTCTTTCCTTTTCATCATCTCAATATCTATTATCCATTTTGGATCTTATTACACTTTCAATTTTTTATTGTTTTTATACTAGAGAAATGAAATGATATTTACAAATATGAGGTATGTGACCTAAGCAACTACTTCTAAGATAATATGCAATTTATCAACTAGTGATTTCTTACTTTTTTTTTGAAATTCTGTATGATTTCAACCATTTTTCTGTTTTGATTTTTTTCTCTAAAAAAATGCAATAAAAAAGAATCTCCTGGATGATCCACAAGGCAGCAGACCCTAAGCAAATCAAGTCTGACTGTGAATTCCACATTAATTTGAAGAATCAGTGTGTGCATTTTCTGATAGCTACCTAGCATTCCTGGACATATAAGGAGGATCAATTGTTATTTTAGTAATAAAGTTGCTTCCTTTTTGTGTTTTCCGGCTCTTTTTCTCTTTCTACTCTCTCTTTCTTCTTTCTCCTTCTGTTTCTCTTTCTACTTCTTCTTTTCCTCACCTTCCTTTTCCTCTCCTTCCTTTCCCATCTTAAATTCTGGCCCTGGAAAGATAAACTAAAAGTCTATTAAATGTTTATGGTAAAGTAATATAAGTAATGATCATTTAAAACTGCTGTTAGAGTTCTATAAAATTACAAACAAAGATCAAGATAAACAAGTGGGAAAGACAATTATCCTCCTTGCCACTTTATGCCTTTCTTGAGTTTTTCTGTAAAAGCATGCATAAAAGATGTCTTTTTTCTGACAAAATTCCATGTGTTTTTGTTTTCCTAAAGGAGACATTCGATTGCTCTGAATATGGAAATGGGTCTTGTCCAGAGAACGAGAGGTCCCCCGGAGTCCGAGCTGCCATCTACTCATTTATGGCAGGAGCCATCGTCATCACGGTCTTAGGCAATCTCGCCGTGATACTTTCCATTTCCTGCTTCAAGCAGCTTCACACCCCAACCAACCTCCTCATCCGCTCCATGGCCGTCACTGATTTCCTCCTGGGCTCTGCTATCATGCCATGTAGTATGATCAGATCGGTAGAGAATTGCTGGTATTTTGGGATTACATTTTGCAAGATTCACT
>PVLA01015813.1:0-23451 GCA_004027455.1 Hydrochoerus hydrochaeris
ATAGGCCAAGTGTGATCCTCACCTGTATTGAATGTCCTGTGAACGAAAAATGGATTTAACATCTTTAAATGGTTGAAACATTGAAAGAATAGCATATGATTTTAATAATGTACCTGATAATAAATGGCATAGCAAAATTTTATGAGACTCAGATTTGTCGTCTTAAAGTTTTATTAGAATCACAGATATGCTTATTATTCCTTTACTTACTGTCTAGCGCAGCTTTAATAATATTGGAGTTGAAAAGTTACATTAAATAACTGCAGAGCTTTTCTGGCCTTTTTATAGAAACAGTTTGCTGACTCTTGACCCAGACTGTTTAGTCAATAAAAATGGCTTATATTATATTTTCTGATCTATTTGTGACTCTTCTATATGCTTTATCATTACTTTTAACAGTAATAACCTATTGCTCCATTTATCGTGTAGTAGGTACACACATCATTGGCTGAATGATAGAGCTGCATGTCTTACAGCATTCTGGTTTGTTCAGTGTAGTTTCCTATTTGGCTCTTAAAGTGTTTTTTTTTTTCTTGTTGTTGTTTTTTTTTAATCACATTGTGCTAGAAAGTGCTCTGAAGTAAGGCAAACGCTTGCTTTGTGGAAAAGTGACTTACCTATATCATGTTAATCTAGAAACTGGGATGCTTTTCTATCACCAGTGATTCTCAGTTGTGTTAATCCATTTATACCAAACACTGTGATTTTTATTTTTCATGAAATTCATATGTTAACTAGAAAGGAACAAGAATTTGAGGAGAAAAAAAAATACTGTGTTCCATTGTAATGGGTGTTTTGAAAATGGAACACGAGGCATAGGTCATTTTTCTCCTTTTCCCTTCTTCATTGCCTACAATAATAGGCAATTTTGTTGATAACATTTAAAGTTACAAAACCCCATACTTTGATCTGTGGGTGAGAAATTAACTTGACGTTATATTACTTACATAATTTAAATTTAAGAAACACTTTTTTGTGTCTAGCTTATTTAGTTCACCATGTTTTTAGATGTATTCATGTTAGTTGTATTACTCTCTTGTTTAGTTCTTACTGAATAGTATTACATTTTAGGACAGTTCTATGACTTATCCCTAATTCATAGACATTAGAGTTATTTTTGGTTTTTGACCATTATTAATAAACTTTTGACATTAGTAAAGCTTTTGAATATTCATTTTGGTCAATCATGTTTATATTTTCTTTTCTTATGTAAATATCAGAAATTAGAATCCCAGGGTTGTGTAGTTAGGGTAGGATGTATTTATTACTTTAGGAAACTGCCAAACTGTTCTTCAAAGTGTTTGGGTTATTTTATCATCACAGTCAACAGTTCTAATTATCACAAATCCTCACTAACTCATGGCATTATCACTCTTTATTGTATCAGTTATTTAAATATCACTTGTTATTTTTCTGTGCTTTTCCTTTAACACTAGTGGTAGTGGACATTTGTGTATCTTTGTGGATTGTCTAATCAAATGTATTTTGTGAATAATTAAAATATCAGATCTTGCTCTCATTTAGTTATAAGAATTCTTTGCTCTAGATACAGTTTCTTTTCCAGATACATGCATGCTACCATTTTCTTTGAGTTTCTGGCTTTCTTTTTGAATTATTTATAATGGTGTTTTTCAAAGAACACAAATATAGTATTTAATTTTGATGAATCCTAGCCTATCAATTTTTGCATTTTTTTCTGTCCTATTGAAATGTTTGCCTGTCCCATAGTTGTGAGGACTTTTTTTATGCTTTCTTTCTTAATTTCAGTAGTTTTAGATTTTAAGTTTAGGTCTTTTTCCAGTTCAATTTTGTTCAGATTGTGAGGTAAAGTTTGCAGTTCAATTTTTTTTCCTCCCATATGGATATCTACTTGTTCAAAACATCATCTGTTCAAAAGATAACCTTTTTCTATTGACATCTTTGTTTAAAATACATTAATCAGACATGAATGTTCTTTAACTCTCTGCTCTTATGTTAGTCTGTAGTTATGCATCCCTGAAAGATGAATATGTTCTGAGAAAGATGTTCATCATGGAGCATACTTACACAATCTAAAGAAGGCAATGTTCTCTTTAGGTTGAATAATCTAATGGGCCTACAGTACATTTTGGACCCAAAGGTGTTTATGTAGCACATGAATATTTACTTATAGGTTGGCATCTTACTGTTTTGCTTAGTATAGTTTTTATAACAAGCTTTGAAAACAGTTAAGTCCCTTGTTCTAAGTCCTTTCTATTCTCATATAAATTTTAGAACAATTTGTCCTTTTCCTAGACTATAAATTTGTGTTCCAGATTGGTCCCCAGTAGCATGAAATAGTCCTTATATCATAGTTATATTACTTCCTAATGAAGCATCATAGCAATGACATTAACAATTTAATATCATTTAGTATTTAGTATTAACCTTTAGTATGTACAATTTAATTACTTTGTAAATACTACTAGAGGGCATGAGCTATGAAACCAGATGTATTTTCTAAATCAGTTTCAAAAGTATAGAATTGAAACTTGTTTGCGTATAGTTCTCTGTTGAATCCCACTTTTGTCACAATAGTTTTGTAGACCAAAATATATTTTGTTTTTCAAGCCTAGTTTTTTTTCTCTAAAGATGATATTTATTAATCTTTCATGACAGAAGTTTTAGTTTACTACAATTTTCTAATAAATACCATCCATCACATGCATATGATAGATGGTTTAAGACAGATGAAGAGCGTACTATCAATTTAAATGAATATAAACTATGACCTCTAAATTTAAATGAGTAAAAGTCAATAATTAATATATTGATCTTTAAGGATCTCAAAATACAGGTGTAATTTTAAGTGTTCTGAGTGCAAAGACATTTTACCAGTGTTAACACTTGACATTCACTGTAATGTTTCAAGATGCAGTCTGTTAAGTAGTGTAGTTGTTCTAGCTCTTCACTGATAGCCAGAGGGAAAGGGAAAGTAAATTTTTTAAGCAGTTCTTTTAAAGCCAGCTCTTTTGGCTTTATGGGATTAAAAACAAAAATGAACCAGCTGAAAACATAACCAGATAAAAATACAGAGACTTTAAAATGTGACTTCCATTTAGGGCCTGTGAAAGAAAATCAATGGCCATTAATTCAAAGTAATGGTCAGCAAACTAAATTTTGAGAGCCAGTTTCAACCCTTGCCTAATTTTGGGTGAATGAAAAAAAATGGGATACCTAGATAATTATCTGGAAAGATAAACATTTTATGGGGGAAAATGAAGCTGGCAAAGTATTAAAAGAATATAAGAATATTTTTAAGTCTATGGGAAAAAATAAAGAAGAAAAGGTAATGCAAGGAAGCAGAAGATAAAGTGAGAATCTTAACTTTGAGATAAGACCTGAAGGAAGAGAGGAAATATGCTGTGTGCGTACAGGGAAGGGAATATGCCATGTGATTGTCATGTGCTGTGTCCCTGAGATGGTAATAGGTTTGTTGTATCTTAGGCTGAGCAAGGAGAATAACCTTCAAATGAGGGCAGGCATGTACTGTTTTATAATCACCTGGCCTTTTTCATGAGGTTATATATGAAGATACTAAAGAGTTTTTAATCAGTGGGAAGGTAATGTTACTTGTATTGAAAATGGATTGTAGAACTGTAAGAGATTAAATAAAAAAGCAGAAATACTATATTTCTATTATACTATATAGTATTTCTATAATACTATTATAATAATGCAGACAAGAAATATGGTGACTTCAGTGAGAATAGCAACAGAGTTACCTTAACTGGTCTGAATATCTATTTTTTTTTAATTAAAGAGAAATAAAAAGAAAAAGGATAGGAATATTACAGAATTTCAAGAAAAGAAGATAAACAGTAAGAAATCACTAGTTGATAAATAACATATTGTTCTTTTAGAAATAGTTTTTCAAATTACAAAATTAAAGCACACAAAGTGGACACTCAAGCAGTGAGAATGCAAACAGATCTGTTCAACAATCCAACAAGAACCTAGGAATATGGTCATCAATCCCACACACCTAAACATACATGCAGCTATATCTTTTATAGCGCTTCCTATTTCCTCTCTTTACACAATAGCAATTATACATTTGTAAAATTTTATTTAAAGAGAAAAAAAAAGCAAAACAGAAAAAAGGGTAGCAACAATACAGATTTCTAAAAGAAAGAAAAAAAAAAGGAAAATGAGAAAAAGCCCCACTAGGAAATCAGTAGTTTATAAATTATATACTGTCATCCTGGATGTAGTTGTTCAACTTACAGAGTTAAAGAGTACATACTAAACATTCAAACAGACTACAGACAGTTCTGCTCAAAGATCCAACAAAGATTCAGCAATATGGTCATCTATTTTACACACTCAAACATACATGCAGTTACATCCCTTAGAGCACTTTCTTTTCCTCTCTATTTTACAATAGCAATTACACATTTTGGTTTTATTACACTTGTAGTTCTTATTTACTTCTTACACTATAGATACAATGTAATATTTATAAATATGATTCTTATTTATTTCACTAATGAGGATAGTCTCAAGTTGTCTCCATTTACCTATGAAGGCCCCAAGATCATCCTTTTTTATAGCTGAGTAATATTCCATTGTGTAAAAATGCCACATCTTTTTCATCCACTCTGTAGTTGGTGGGCATCTTGGTTGTTTCCAGGATTTAGCTATCACAAATTGTGCCACTATGAACATGGGTGCACATATATCACTGTGATATGAACTTTTCATTTCTTCTGGGAAAATACCCAGGAGGGGAATAGCTGGATTGAATGAGGCTTCCAGTCCTAGTCTTCTGAGAATTCTCCATATGGATTTCCATAATGGTTGCACCAGTCTACATTCCCACCAACAGTGGAGCAGTGTTCCTTTTTCCCCCGCAGCCTTGCCAGCATTTGTTATCAGTTGATTTCTTGATGGCAGCTATTCTTTCTGGAGTAAGGTGAAATCTCAATGCTGTTTTAATTTGCATTTCTCGAATGACCAGTGATGGTGAACATTTCTTCATGTATTTATTTGCCATTTGTATATCTTTCTCTGAGAACTGTGTGTTCATCTCAGATGCCCATTTTTGGAGAGGGTCTTTGAATTTGGGGGGATTGATGTTTTTCAATTCTTTATATATTCTGGGCACAGGTCCTTTGTCTGAGGGGTTGCTGGGTAAAATTTTTTCCCACTCTGTTGGTTTTCTTTTCACTGTGTTGGTGATTTCCTTTGAAGTGCAGAAACTTCTCAATAATATGAGATCCCATTTGTTGATTCTTTGAAGTGTTTCCTGTGCAGTTTGCACTTTTGTTCATGAATTCTCTGCCTACCCGTATGTCTCCAAGACTTCTACCTACCTTGTCTTCCAGTTTCTGTTTTAATATTGAGGTCTTTGATCCATTTAGACTTTAGTTTTGTACATGGTAATAGGCTTGGATCTAGTTTCAGTCTTCAGCATGTAGAGAGCCAATTTTTCCAACACCGTTTATTAAAGAGACTATCCTTCTTGCAGTGGACATATTTAGCTCCTTTGTCAAATATCAGGTGGATGAGTGTCTTTGTAGTTGTGCTTGCATCTTCTAATCTGTTCCATTGATCCTCAGGTCTATTTCTTTGCCAGTACCAAGCTGATTTTATCACTGTGGCTTTATAGTACTCCTTCAAGTCAGGAATTGAGATGCCTCCTGCCTTACTTTTGTTGCCTAGAATTGCCTTTGCTATTCTAGGTTTCTTCTGTTTCCAAATGAATTTTAGGAGTGTTTTCTCTAGGTCTCTGAGGTATGTCAATGGAATTTTGATTGGGATTGCATTAAATCTCTGTAACAATTTTGGGAGTATGGCCATTTTCACAAGATTGATTCTTCCTAACCAAGAGCAAGGAATATCCTTTCATTTTCTAATCCTCTTCAATCTCCTTTTTCAGTGTAGTATAATTTTCGGCATATAGGTCTTTTACATTTTTTGTTAGGTTGATTCCTAAGTATTTCATTTTTTTACATGTTATTGTAAAGGGCAATATTTCCATAATTTCTCTCTCAGTGAGTTTTTTGTTTGTTACAGGAATGCTATTTATTTTTGAGCATTTACTTTGTATCCAGATATACTGCTGAACTTGTTTATTACCTCTAGTAGTCTTTTAATGGAGATTTTTGGGTCTTCTGTATAGAATATAATGTCATCTGCAAATAGTGATAATTTAACTTCTTCCTTTCCTATCTTTACTCGTTTTATTTCTCTCTCTTGTCTGATTGCCCTGGCTAGTGTTTCCAGAACTATATTGAAAAGGAGTGGTGATAGTGGACATCCTTGTCTTGTTCCTGATTTTAAAGTGAAAGCTTTCAGTTTTTGTCCATTTAGTATGATGTTGGCTGTTGGTTTGTCATGGATGGCCTTTATAAGGTTGAGGTAGACATCATGTATTCCGAGTTTCTGAAGGGTTTTTATCATGAACATGTATTCGACTTTGTCAAAAGCTTTTTCTGCACTATTGAGATGACCATGTGTTTTTTGTTTTGGGCTCTGTTGATGTGGTGTATTACGTTTATTCATTTGCGTATGTTAAACCATCCCTGCATTCCTGGAATGAACCCCCCTTGGTCATGATATATAATCTTCTTGATGATTTGCTGCATTCTGTTTGCCAGTATTTTTTTGAGAATCTTTGCATCAATGTTCATTAGTGAGATTGGCCTATAGTTCTCTTTTTTTGGTTGGATCTTTCTCTGGTTTTGGTATCAGAGTAATCCTTGCCTCCAGGAATGATTTAAGGAGGATTGCTTTCTTCTCAATTTCATTGAAGAGTTTAAGGAGTATTGGCATCAAATCTTGTCTAAATTTCTTGTAGAATTCAGCTGTGAATCCATCCAGACCTGGGCTTTTCTTTGTTGGTAAGTTTTTAATTACATTTTCAATTTCAAAAGCTGATATTGGGTTGTTCAAAATTGCTATATCTTCTTGGTTGAGCTTTGGTAGTTCATATGTTTCTAGAAATCTGTCCATTTCCTCTGTGTTTTCCACTCTATGTGAGTAGAGATTTTCAAAGTAGGTATTCATGATCTTTTGAATTTTCATGGGATCTGTAGTAATTTCTCTCCTTCCAGTTCTTGTTGCACGAATTTGGTCTTTTTCTTTCTTTCTCTTGATAAGGTTAGCTAGGGGTTTGTCAATTTTGTTTATTCTCTCAAAAAACCAGCTCTTCGCTTCATTAATTCTTTATATTGTTTTTTTTTTTAGTTTTAATTGCATTAATTTGTGCTCTAATGTTTACAATTTCCTCTCTTTTATGAGCTTTGGGTTTAGCTTGCTCTTCTTTTTCTAGAAGCTTGAGATGGAGCATTAAGTAGTTTATTTGTGCTTGTTCTGTTTTCTTTATATGACAGTTTATTGCTATATATTTCCCTCTTTAAGTCCGCTTTCATTGCATCCCACAGATTACAGTATGTTGTTTCTATATTTTCATTGAATTGTAGGTATTGTTTTATTTCTTCTTTAATTTCATCTGTGGCCCACTGATTGTTCAAAAGGCTGTTATTTAATTTCCATGTATTTATGCAGGTTTTACAATTTCTTTTGCCATTAATTTCCAATTTCAGTGCACTATGGTCAGATATTATGCATGGTATGATTTCATTACCTTTGAATTTACTTAAGAATGTTTTATGGGATAATATATGGTCTGTTTTGGAGAATGTCCCATGTGCAGCTGAGAAGAATGTGTATTCTGATGTGGTTGGTTGGAGTACTCTGTAAACATCTGCTAAGTCCAATTGCTCACAGGTATGATTCAGTAATGTTATTTCTTTGCTGACTTTTTGTCTAGTTGATCTATCTCTTTGTGACAATGGGCTGTTAAGATCTCCTGTTATAATTGTGTTCTTATGTATTTGGTTTTTCATGTCCGTTAGTATCTGTCTTATATAGTTGCGTGCTCTGTATTTGGTGCATATATATTTATAATTGTTCTTCCTCTTGAATTTTTCCACTACAAGTATGTAGTGACTTTCTCTATGTCTTTTAATCATTTTAGGTTTGAAGTTCACATTGTCTGCTAATAGAATAGCTACCCCTGCTTTTTTCTGGGTTCCTGTTGCATGGAATACTGTTTTCCATCCTTTGAGTTTTAATCTATGAGTTTCCTTTTGGGTCAGATGTGTTTCTTTTATACAGCATATTGTGGGATCCTGTTTCTTGATCCATTTTGTCAATCTATTTCTTTTTATAGGCGAATTGAGGCCATTTATATTTATGGATATCACTGATATGTACTGGCTCGACTTTGCCATGTTATGTTCCAGTTGTTTCTGCTTTTCCCCTTATTTATTTGCTTATCCTACCTGGTGGTTTCTTTCTGTTTTTGTTTTGGGGATTGTGGTCATTTTTATCTCTGTCTAGTATGCCTTTCAATATTCTTTCTATGGTTGGTTTGGTGGACGTGAATTTCTTCAGTTGTTCTTTGTCATGGAAGTATCTTGTTTCTCCATGAAATTTGAATGAAAGTTTTGCTGGGTACATCAGTCTGGGTTGAAGGTTGTTTTCTTTCAGGGCTTGAAATACCTCATTCCAAGCTCTTCTTGACTTGAGGGTTTGTGCTGAAACGTCTGAGGTGATTCTAATGGGCTTTCCTTGATAGGTGAGTTGTGTCTTTTCTCTGACAGCTTTTAGTATTCTGTTTTTATACTGTATGTCTGAGATCTTAATTATTATGTGTCTGGGTGTGGATTTATGTTGATTGTGACTGTTTGGTGTTTGATGCAGGCTTCCGCTACATTCCCGGTGGCAGGGTAGGCTCATGGGGGAGGTTCCATGCCTGTGGTCTGAATATTTTTGTCACTTCTCCAGCCCCCAGTTCATATGTAGAAGCCCAATCTCTTGCATGAGGGTATTTGGTAGATGTTCGTACACTGGGCTGCTATTTGGGAATAATTAGGTCATCATGGCTTTTTAAATGGAATTAGTGTCTTTGTAAAAGTCTCCTCAGAGAAATCCTTCACCTTTTCTGCCATTTATGACTATATATCAGTCAGGAAGTAGCCCCCTAAGTGGACAACAAATCTGGACCTTAATCTTAACACTTCTAGCCCCCAGAACTGAGAAATAAATTTCTGTGTTTTACAATGTGTGATCTAAAGTATTTTGTTACAGCACCTCAAATGAAGTAAGAAGTCAGTTAGGACTGTTTAGATTCTTAGACTTTAATGATTCAACAGAAGGATTTATGGTGAAAGTTACTGAATAAAACAGATGTGATTAACAAGATGACAGAAGTCTTTGGGCATTTAGAAACTCAGGACAGATACTCGATTAAAACTGGAAATGTCAAATATGGAAGGAATGTTGGTGTAGAGGGCAATCTAGGATGGAAGGCAAACCCATGATAATCATCGGCATATAGATTTAAAACCGTGAGACTAATCACGAAAGAAGTTCATATAAATAAAAAGGAGGCGAGGTACAAAGATGTGGGATACTTAACTGTGAAAGTAAAAAAGCTAGATTCCAAAATAGGAGAAAATATAAATTGGAATTGGCTAGAGCGACAATGGACTAAGCTCTAGTTTTTCATTGTTTTTGTAGATTTCTGTTAGGTGAAGTTCTGCTGTTAGAAGGAAAAGTAAATGAATAGTAGGTACATAAAAAAATGATTACAAGGGCTATTTTCCTCTGTTTTGTTCTTAATTTCAAAGGAGGGTTATGGGAAAGTCCACCATAAGTGGAAAACTTGATTCAAGAGAGAGGAGGAGAATTAATTCACAAAGTAATTCTTGAATAGGCAAAAATAGTATGGGATCTATAAACAGGTCGGCATTTTTATCTGATCTTAGAACACAGCTGATTCAGCCCGAGTGACAAGAGAAGTAGTAGAAATATATCAAAGCATATTGTTATAAATGCTAGTAAATAAAGATATGATGGTAGGAGCTTTTAGGCATAATCTTCTTGTACTTTGGATATTTCCAATAAATCAAGAAGCATTGTAGAGTGATTATAATGGATCAGGGGAAGCTGGAGAAGAATGGACAGATTATGAAACTTTCTTTGTGCCAGTAAAACAATATGCAGGCAAAGGAAATTTCTCATGAAATGTTCAGTGCCCAGTTTCAGAGAAGTGACTATGAATTCAAAAGAAGACTAGAAAATATGGTTGTATGTTTTTTTCTGTGTTCAGTTGTGCCAGTTCAAGTGTAGAGTAGCTTGAGAGATTTAACTAGAGTTAGCACTGTGCTAAGAAAGTATATAAAAGCAAGATTGAAAATGTGAGAGTGCAGAGTTGCATGTAAGGGAGTTGTAATTATTGGCAATATAATTTGTTTGTAAAGAAGAAAGTGAGTATGTAAGAGATGATGGCCTTTAAAGGATCCTTGGAGACTGAGTCCACTGAAAAGAATGGAGTGGTTGTCAGAAAATGCTATGTTGAAAGATCAAATTGAGATAAGAGAGGTGGTAAAGTTATTAGTAATGAAAATGTCTATAACATGATTGTGGTAGTGTGTGGAGTGGAAATGGGAAGAATGAAAGATCATTGAGAGCATGAATTGAAATCAGTCATGATATTGGAGTAATCAACTCTATAATTATTGAAATAAATAAGAATATATTAGAAAATAATGATTAAAGAGTAGAGTTGGAAAGAGTAACAGTGAGCTAAAAGTTAAAATTTTCAAGAATGCGAGTAAGAATGAGAGAGAGGTTTTGGATAGTCTCTTTTACAGGGCTTGAGACATTTCAGAGGGAAATTGGCTGAAAGAAGCTTTGTATCACAAGGACATTGACTTCACTTACAGGTTTATTTGAACAGGGAAAGCAGTTAGATTGAGAAGATAAAGAGAATAGTTTTGGAAGAAATTGAAATGAATAGTGGCATAGAGATAGAGAGAAGTTTGGCTTTTGCTAAGTGATACAATGCATATAATTTTTAATTTATCACTTCATATTCTAGTTATATATATTTAAAGGCATTCTTGAATATGTAGAAATGACACTTATTGCAGCATTGTTTATTAATAAAGATTAGAATCTGTATGTCATTTATTAGTAGATTGTTTAAATAATTTGATATTGATATGGTATTCTGTGCAACCACTGGAAAGAAATGAGGTAACCCTAAAATACACTGATATGAAATAACAAAGCTACTAAGTAAACAACATAGTATAAATATGAATGTATGATGTCATTCCATGTGTTTGATTACAAACTTACTTGTCCAAAGGAAAACTAATAGGGCACACAAACTGAAAGTGTCAGTTGCTTATAGGGAGGACTTTTTGTGTGTATTTGTTTCTTATCAGCCAGCTCAGTGTCTATCTGGAAAATAACAGACCCTCTGTATATTTAATGACTGAGAATACTTATGTGTCATTATTTTGTTCCTGTGCGCCCAGTAAATGTGCCTTTTGAATTCCTGTACACATTTTGTCTTACCATTTGATATTATCTTATACTATGTCTAATCTTTCCTACTAGTTATAAACTATATAAGGTTACTGTATTCTTTTATTCCCTTATATTTAACTTTTACCCAACATTGAATTATTGTTCATTATCATTTATATAAAATAGTGTTATTTTTTATTTTTCTTGCTTTTGCTTTGTTCTTTACAAAAGAACCCATTGTTTTTGTTAAAATCGCAGTTTTTCATGATTGAGAACATAGGCTCAAGATAGATTGCTTCAATTTGAGTTACCTGATAAAACCTTGGGCAAGTTATTTAACGTCTGTATACTTTGATTTCTTTCATCTATAGAGTGATGATTTGAAGTTGAGTTTATGTGTGGTATTTAAAAAAACACCTGTAACATACTAAGTGCTATTTATAGAATTTTAACTGGAAAGAAATCAGTTAAATGACACTAATCTCTTTTTTTCTCACAGTACTGAAGGACACTATTAATTGACTTTACTTGTCTTTCTATTCTTTACACTAAAATGTTCAATTTCTAAATCTAGATTCCATTTCTGTAGTTAATTTGTTACTCTTGAGTAACAAGTATGCTGTCGTCACCTTAATGAATGAGACTTTGCTCTTCATAATTGCTTTTCATAAATTGGATTGTAGTGTTCAGGAATATTAATTCATTTTGTGTGTTATAACATTTATAAATGCAAAAAAGATACCACTGTAGAAACACTGACAATACTCGCTGCTTGGGTATATTGACGGCTTTGCATTGCTTATGCCACATTGTTTTGGAGGTAGGCATTAATCAGTTGTCTTGTGTAGTCCCTTGGTTTGCTCTGTAATCACTTGACTGATGGCCCTTTCTGACAGAGTTTGGCAGTTTCTTATAGATGAATTAATGTTTTCATTAGTTGAAATGAATCACTTTATTTTGACATTTGAAGCATTTCAAAGTGTGAATGAAAAATGCGATTTATTTCCATGTTTAAGTGTGCAGTATGTAGTACTTTTTAAAGGAAATTTCTGTGTGTATTTTGAAATTAGAAATATTGCAAAATTGAATTTATAATTGGAATAAATTTTCATGAACCGATGGTTTTAGTAATTACTGTTGGTAGCAGGTGGCAGAAACGAACTTTGTATAATAGCAAGATACCTTAAAATTCTTTCTTGAATTTAATTACATAAGCAGATAAATTCAGTTAATCTGTTTACCTTTCATTTTGTTTCATTTTAATGAATCACTGTTAAAGTTTTGTATTCCCGTTTGTGTTGTTGGACTGAATAATAAAAGCAGCTAAAATATTGTATTGTAAAATAAGAGGCTAGGCATGTGAAAGTAACTGCATAAAACTCTGTACCTGGAAACTTAAGTGCTTGTGTGAGCTACTCCAGTAATTCCTGGAGTTTCATTATGTTCTCATTGGGAATAGGTAATAATTGACTTTGTTAGGGGTAGAGAGCATATGTTTCAGTATTTAGAAGTACTTCAGTACTTAGAAGTACTTAAATGCTGAGTCTTAGTGATGTGGAAGAATCTATATTTTTTTAAAAGGTAACTGTCTTCCTTTCCTTTTTAATTAAAATTTACTAGAAATATTATTCTTTATACTTTGGTCAGTATTCCAATAAAATCTTTTTCTTAAACTTTTCTTTTTAATTTTATTTAAAGAGAGGGGGAAAATAAAGCAAAATAGAAAAAAGGGTAGAAACAATGCAGAATTTAAAAAAAAATGAACAGTAAGAAATCACTAGTTGATACATTACATATTGTCTTCTGGATGTAGTTGTTCAAGTTACAAAATCAGAGCATACAAAGTGGACAAACAGTGAGGCTGCAGACAGTTCTGTTCTCTGATCCAACAAAAACTTAGCAATATAATTATCAATCCTACACCCTTAAATATACATGCAGTTATATCCTTTAGAGCACTTGCTTTTCCTTCTTTTGCTTTTTAAGTCCATTGTCTGTTTAGTTATATCATATTTCAGGTTGCTCAGTAACCTTGCTGATCTGTTTTGTTGTTGTTGTTTACTTTTTTATATTTTTTCTTATTATTTTTTATTTTATTTATTTAATTTCGAAGGTAGTAAAATACAGCAGAACAAGGCAGGACATAGCCAACTGAGGCAGTACAGTGAAATTGGCACAGAACCAGCAAGCCACCGGGACAACAGCAATAGGCACAATAGTACATCTGGTTTTCTTCACAATAGTTGTTCCTTCAGTCAGGCAGAGTAATATCAAAGGAAATACTGAAATTACAAGAACAGAATATTGAATAGAGCGATACCATTGATCAAAACAGAGATAAAAATATTTGCTCTCAAAGAGATGGCAGAAGAAAGTCCTCTTATTTGCTATATTGCCTATAGTCAAACTCCCAAGAAATGCTCAGACCTCTGGCTCTCACTTGCTGGGGACGGGGGATGGATGTTTGATTCTTAGCCTGCGCACCAGTAGGCTCACAGCCACCCACCAGAGGGGTGAACTGGCTGCCTGTTTTCCCAGCGCCCCAAGGTCCAACGTGGAGCATCTCAGATCTCAGCAAATGCTGATATGGTTCTCACCCTGGGTCGGCTGTGTCTTGCCAGGCCACGTTCACCTAACAGAGCAGCATGCTGGGGGCTGCCTGTTTTCCCAGCACCTCCTCTTAAACTTTTGAAACCTCAGTGCCTTAATTTTTTTTTTTTTTTTTTTCTTGTACCAGGGATCAAACTCATGAACTTGCGCTTGCCAGGCAGGTGCTTATGGCGCTGAGCCAAATCCCCAGCCCTGCCTTAAAGTATTTTTTAAAAAACATAGAATCCTTGATAGTCCAGTATATTTTTTTAAAATGACCAAAATTTTAAGAAAATACTAGCAAAACAAAAAGTTAATTTTATTTTTTGGTATAAGAGTTAAAGTGAGCCTCCGTAGCTAAATAATAACTTGTGTTGCAAAAAAAAAGGGGGGGGGGAGGTAGTGGAAGAGTGCTACTTTGAATAACAAGGTAACAACAGAAAACGTAATAGCCATAACTTATTTAGGCCAAAATATCAAATCTTTTAACAGATAGCTTTTTTATTTATGTGTCAGTTTTCTCTCAGCTGTGTCTTTAAACTATTAATAGATTAATAGCTAAAGTTTTTTATGTTAAAAACCAATAGTTTGCTAGTGGCATTTTTTATGGCTTTTAATAGTACAGCATATTGATTTGTTTATTGGAGTGTTATGTCTATTTAAAGGTGGAGGAAAAGTAGGGATAATATAACTGGTTCTCATTTGAGGTCAAATGAGACTCAATACCTCGTAAGTTGAAGGCATGAATTCAGTGTTGATAACTGTCATTTACCAGATATAGTATAATTTCTTTTTCGGTGACATGAGGCTATAAGTTGAGTTAGCATAGATAATTACTTGGTATCAATATAATTATACTGTGTTAGAATCCACAGCATAGTAAATGGGAGCTGAGGCGGCAGTTCAATTAGGATTGTTACACAAATAAGTCTATTGCGTAGCTGTGTAGTCATACTTTATTGGAAAGAACTTTTGCTGAATTTTGCTGTCGTTTGTAACACTTAAGTGAATGAAATTCTTGTAAATTATATAAAATTATGAAAGATTGAAAGCTGCAAACTGAGCATCTCAGTGTGTCATTAAAGGAAGTTTTGTTGTTTGAGACTGGATTTTGCTGTGAAGTCCAGGCTGACCTCAAACTCAATGTTGATCCTCTTGCTTTTTTTTAAAATCCATTATCATTAGCTTAGTAACCTTCTTACTAAGTTATTAACTAATCATTAACTGTTCTGTAAAAGTCCATAAATATATGTCATATAAGTATTTGAATTTATATACACTTAGCCAATCCTTGATATGTGCAGCATACTGTATAAGCATTTGGGTTAATGAAGCACATACATAGGTACAAAGGTCACAATCGTATTGTTTTATTATATTGTAAACCATTAGCCACTGCACTTTACATTTCGCCTTGTACAAAAGAGCTTTGTCCTTGGAATACTGTCTGATTTTTGAGTACCATTTCAGCCACTGGTATTAATACTTCAAGTCATAATCTAAATCTTCAGTATTCTCACTTGTAATGTTAAGAGAATTAAATATATAACTACAAAGTGTTAAGTAGTTAACAAATGATATATGAATGTTAGCTGTTATTATGATATAATTATAAGTGAGAATTCTTAGGCATACTCTAGGCTTATAGATAAGCTTCTAGAGAGGATGCCTAAATTATTTTAAGAAGTAATGTTTATAATGATACATTTCCACTTTCATTTCCATGAATTCAAGTTAGATTTTTAGCTGGTCTTGTAACAACAATTTTGTTGTAGCTCCAAGATAAATTCCACAAAAGTTAGTGATATCTTCTGCTTTACTTTAAAGTAGCTCACTTTCAGAAACTGTATTTTTTTTGTCGTCACAGGAAGAGTGAATATTTTAAGAAACTCTAAAAGAGATTTTGACGTATTTGTCTTCCTATTGTTTGTGGTCTGATGAGTGTTTTTCGGGGATTTGTAATTTAGAGAGATCATTTTAGTTTAGGGGAATAAAATTTTGGAAAAAGTAACGATAATTTAGTGATTCCATTTTTATGAATATTCTGTCATTATCGCCACTCAATTACTTTAGAAGTTCAGTTTGTGTACTCATTTATTAAAATGACATTTAGTACTGTGAGCTCTGTCAGTCGTCACAATATAGGAAGAGACATAACTGGAATTTATTAAATTTGATAATTTTTGATGTATTTACAATATACCAAGCTATTCAAACCATTAAATCTTTTCCTGCTACATTATGATTACTGAGCTGAAAAGCATGTCCAGCATTTGGGTGCAATAGTACATTTATAAGCACAGTTGTGTAGAGCTACACAACTTTGTTAATACTTACAATTTGGTATTCTTGATGACTTATTTTGCTTATATTTGGATCCAACATAATTTGAAGCCATTTCAAGTAAATCTTCTGTCTATGTCAACAGAGCTACTTTAGAAATAGAAAATCATAGATTCTGAAATGTTATTGTAAATGTCACAAAGATATAGAGTGCATGTAAACTATTTTCCTTTTTTCTCTTAGTATTGAATTTGATCGAGATTGTGACTATTTTGCAATTGCTGGAGTTACAAAGAAGATTAAAGTCTATGAATATGGCACAGTCATCCAGGATGCAGTGGATATTCATTACCCTGAGAATGAAATGACCTGCAATTCCAAAATCAGGTATTTACCTTCTTGGCATGATACACTATGTATATAACAATTGGTGCATAAAATTAGCTTAAGATCATTTACCTTTTTTTGAGACTGCTGACTCATTATTGGTGAAAACTGTAATCAAACTGTGAATGCAGAAGCCATATAATAAACCTAACAAGCTGTCTTTCTCATATAGCAGTTGCTTCTCTGCTGTGGGGTCTAGCATTTTCTTTTTTTCTAGTTTCTAAATAAAAAAATTTTCACTTAGTTAACTAAAGGTCTTTGTTGGAAATGGTTGTTATTGGATTATTAAATAAAGGATTACTGTAGCTTGAGAACTGTGCTTGAAAGTCGGGAATTTTTCCATAGCATGCATATGTCTCTGTTACAGTTGTTTCTGGTTTTAAGAATTGTTTTCACAAGAATATTCTGCTTTTCATTGAAGGAATAATATTTAAAATTTCATGCATTAAGGGTTATAGTTTGTAAGGAGTACTTTTCAAACTTGCAATTGTGTTGAAAATGCAGGAACTACTACTGTCCTACTTCTCATATTTCTCATATTCCTCTCTACATCCTCCTAGGACTACACTATGCTGTTTTCTTTCCTTACCTTTCCTGTTCCCATCTCTCTCCTCTTCCTTTTAAAAAATACTTTTAAAAATGTTCCAAGCTATTTTTGTAAGCACTGGCTTGAAAGAGAATTGTATATAAGGAAATCATCTACTACTTACTTTAGAATTTAGAACGTATCCAAAGCAGGCATCCACATACCTTTCTTATCATGATAAATTATGCATGTAGGTTGAGTATCCTGTATGTCAAACGCTTGAGACTAGAAATATTTGTGATTTTGGCATATTTGCACATAAATGATGTTGTATCTTGGGGATGGAGCCCAAATCTAAGGATAAAATTCATTTGTGTTTCATATACAACTTACATACATAGCCTAGATGTAATTTATGCACTATTCATACTTTTGTGCATCAAACAAACTTTGTAGACACTGAACTATCAGATTTTTGGTTTCAGGTTAGTACCAGAAGCTTCAAATTTTTGAATATTTTAGATATTTGAGTTAGGAATGCTCAATTTGTGATGTGAGATAGATATATATGCAAGTGTTATGGGGTTTTTTCATAATTTGTTATAGCTTTCCTTTTTGTTTCCTAATATATCATAGAAATACTCCACTATGGTAGTTTGTGTGCCTGCTTATTTGTCATTGGCACCTATCATTGAGACTCTGTTGTAGTTTGTTTCCTAAGCAGAAGGAATACATGTGTAAGACACATTATTAGATTCTTGTATGTGAAGTCATTGTCCTAAGTGATTTGTCTTTAGCAGAGCTGAGATACTTGCCATTGTTTCCCCATTTAAAAAACAAAGAAATTGAAGCAAAGAAAGTTAAGTAAGTTGCCTAATGTTATACTGATAATACATGAAGGAGTCAGGATTCAGACTGAGGTAGTTTGCTTCTAAAGTCTGTGCTCTAACTTACAAGAACTATTCACCTTGAATGCTGGTAACCTGTTTTATAGGATTGGATGTTTAAAAACCTTACTGTGGTATACATAATGTACTCACCACTATATTTGCCCCATAGCAAAGACTCAGAGAAAATGTTACTTTAATAAAAATATAAGTAGAGGACTTAATGTGTTTGTCATGACACATGTAAAAATACACAATACTTTACAGTACATTTCAGTAAATCACAGAAGCTGCTTAAGGCTGAAAGCTGTGTACTTGGAGCCAGAGAGATCACTACTTAAATACAACTAAAACAGAGTTAGCCAATCTGTTTTCACTAGTTGTAGAAATACACTCAGGCAGAGAGCCACAGCCTTTAAGTACCGTACCTGGAATTCAGTGATAGGTTTACCTAAATACAAAATTTAATTGTTCTCTATAATTTCTGTCAGAAAGTCTTGTATATTCAAAAATTAAATAAGCTCTGTTGGTCATTAACATTTAGCATGAATACAACTAGTATAAAACAAGACTTGTTATTCACATGTTTGTTTCTTGCTTAATGTGTATTGCTATGGATGTGCATTGTTTAGATAGGTATCTCAACAATAGCATACATTTTAGCTGATGTAGACTTTTGGATTACTGGAGAATAACTGAAACCATAAGCATGATTCTGTTAGATGCCTTTAATGGAAATTTTAATTGAAAGTTGAATTGATTTAGTTAAGCCCTTTTGAATATAAATACAAAAGCTGGATTCAGATTGCTTAATTTGGCTTACTTGGCACAGCCAAATCTGGGGGTTTAAACTGTTTCATCAGGTCTTCGTCATTCTACCATGCCATGCCCAAGCTTTGTTGTCTTCACTGAGAGATATGCTTTCCTCATGAAATCAAGCATAGTCAGTGACGGCTGTAAGCTCACGTCTCTCTCACAGATACGGGTCAACTTTTAAAATCTAGGCATTAACTGTTGCTTCACGTATATGTTGTAGGTAGAATACTGATTGAGAACTTATGTAGACCATTCTAAAAGAGCACTAACCTTTCTGCTTTATATTCTGTTGCTATTGTTTGTAAATTAACTTTTAACTTTTCTTCCCAGCTGTATCAGTTGGAGTAGTTACCATAAGAACCTATTAGCTAGCAGTGATTACGAAGGCACTGTTATCCTATGGGATGGATTCACAGGACAGAGGTCAAAGGTCTATCAGGTAAGTATATAGGGATACTAATTACTTAAGAATTTTAGTTTTACTCTCTTAATAATCATAGAGCTTTTATACAGTACTTTATAATTACAGATTTTAAGTCACTATTTAGTATGTTGTTGTTGTTGTTGTTGTTGTTGTTTTTCTTTTTGTAACAAGGATGGAACTCATGACCTCACGCTTGCCAGGCAGGCACTTATGTCATTGAGCTATATCCCCAGCCCCACTATTCAGTGTTTTTGTAGGTATGAAATAGTTACATAATACCAATGCTTTTCAAAAGGATTTCTTCAGACATTTGTGTGGTACAATGTGTCAAATATGTTTCCAAAAACAATAACTTGAGTAAATATGTTTACAGAAGATTTGTATTTGCTGGAGATCAGCATCTTAATTTGGTTTTTATATTCTGCTTTTATTTCTTATCAGTAAATTGGCAACAAAATTTTTTGGCTTTACTTATTTTAAGGTCTATATTTTGTCTTCTAAGTCTTCCTTTGTCTTTCTGCTGTATCCAGGAGCATGAGAAGAGGTGTTGGAGTGTTGACTTTAATTTGATGGATCCCAAACTTTTGGCTTCAGGTTCTGATGATGCAAAAGGTATTATCTGAATGTCTTTCTTAGCACAATCCTCGCCCTCCTTCCATCAATCCCTTATTTTGGTACAGGTACCTTTATTGAAATTCATAACAGAACTTTGTATTTATGGATTAGTTAAAAAATAATACTAAGCTCAGAAATTAATTTCTCCTAAGTGAACAATGAATATCTTGCAACCTTCTTATAATGATGTTTTCTGGATTTGTGCTATAAGGTGATATTTAGAATTGCGGCCATCTTATAACCAGATTTTTGGTTGCACTATAAGGTGAACTTCTTTTCCTGAAATGCTTCGATAATTTTTACATTTTGAATTACTTTAAATTTCCAACATGTACTAAAAATCCCTTAATGGCATTTATAATATTTCTGTTTCTCTCTTTCCCTACTGCTTCCATTTTTCTTGTTTCCATGTTCTGTTCTGTTCTGTTCTGTTCTCTCTCTCTCTCTCTTTTCCTTCCTTCCTTCCTTCCTTCCTTCCTTCCTTCCTTCCTTCCTTCCTTCCTTCCTTCCTTCCTTCCTTTTTATTGTTGCTTGCACATACTGGGTAAATGCTCTACTACTGAGCTACATCCTTCCACTCTCCATTTCTTTTGGCCAGTTTGACTTCCTATTTTTCTTGCTTATTCATTTCTACTATTTGTTGGTTTCTGTTATTCTTACTACCCTGTTTTGGTATGGTTCTTCTCACTATTACTTTATAAAGCCCCATGAATGATTTTCTTTGTTAGTGTGGTAAATAGGCTTAATTTCTTCACCCTTTCATTCTTTTCTTTGCATAACTTCCAGTCTAATGGTTAGATAGCCAAGAGTAGCTCTCCCGTTGGAAGCTCTATTTCACATTGTATCTTTCTCTTTGCCCATTTTTATATAAAAAAATTACTTTTTGAGTTTTTTGAGTAATGCTGTACATGAGTATACAAATATCTCTTCATATCCCTGCTTTCAATTTTTTAAGTATATTTATACAAGTATACAAGAAAAACAAGACAAACAACAGTAACAAAAAATTCAAAACAATAACAATACAGGCTTTCAAAACAAAACTAATTCTAAGACCAGAGGTTTAGCTTAGTAGCATAAACTCCTGACTGACAAGTGCGAGGTAATGAGTTTGATCCCCAGTACAAAAAATAATAATAATAATAATTTACCAAAACTAATTCTATTAGTTCTTGTAATTAGTTCTAGTACACTAGTACTAATGTAACTAACAGTTAACATTCATAGGATTTGATCAGTTTTGCATGTCTATATCTGGTAATCTACATAACTCTTGAAGATAACTATGCAAAACAACCTTTGTTAGTTCCTACCACCTTGTTTAAGTATATTTATACTTACAAGTAGAATTGCTTGATGATATGATATATCTTTGTGTAACTTTTTGTTTCCTTTTTTTGTGTGTGTTTCTAAAAAAGGATCTTGCAATGTAGTTCACTCTGATTTTGAATTCAGTGTAACTCAGGATAGCCTCAAACTCGTGGCAATCCTCCTGCCTTAGCTTTCAGAGTGTTGGTATTAGAAGCGTATGCTACCACACCCAACTTGTTTAATGTTTTTTTGTGGAACTACCATTCTGTTTTTCTATACCATTTTACAGTTCCAACACTAATGGCTGTAGTGTCTTAAGTGCTGTGTTTTCTCCATGTATTTGTTAACACTTAGTCACTTATTGCTTGCTGCTTTTCTTTTATGTGTTTTCTAACAAGTACAGAATTGTAGTTCCTTGTGGTTTTGATTTCCATGTCTCAGTACCATATTTGGTAATCATTGAATGTCTCGTGTGTGTATTGGCCAATCATATACCTTCTTTAAAAGATAATCTATTTATACCCCAATTATTTGCACATGTTATTTGAGTTTGCATATTGTTATTTGAGTTCTTGCAATGTAGATTCGCTGTGGGATGTTTTGTTTTGTTTTTGGGTGTAAGTTATCTTATATTCTGGATATTAACTAACTTACAGGTGATTTGCAAATGTTTTCTGCAATTCTATGGGTTGCCTTTTTATTGTTGATAGTATTGTTTGATACATAACAGTTTGGATTTGTGTGGGTCTTTGTTTTTACTATCTTACAACTTTGTTACTGCCTGTACCTTTGGTGTCATCTGAGAAATCTGCTAAATCCGTTGTCATAGAGCTTTCCTCCTGTGTTTTCTTCTAAAAGCTTTTATGTCTTTTATCAATTTTAATTATGTATGTGGTGTAAGGGTACAATTTTATTCATTTATACTTACTCAGTTTTCTCAGTACCACTTATTGAGGAGTCTGCCTTTATCCCCATTGAATGGTCTCTATGTTTTCTATTCTTTTCTGTTGTTTTATGCTGTTTCAAAATCCAGGATATCAGCCCTTTATCCTTTTCTTTTTGAAGGTTGTTTTGGCTATTGGGCATCCCTTAAGAGTCCACATGAATTTATAAAATCTACTTTTATAAAGCATGGCATTGGAGTTTCAGTATGCATTGCATTGATACTTAATTGATTTTTGTTCATTAATATTTTTTCCATTTTTGCTCTGGGCTCAAGTTTGCCCTGTTTTAGTATTTTTAAGTTAAAGTATATTTCATTAATTTGACTTTTATCTCCTTTCTAAACATTTTGTGTCACATATTTTCATTTAGGCACTGCCTGACCAGATCCCACAAACTTCCATGGATTACATTTGCTTTTCCTTTCAAATTAAAATTCTGTAAAGTTTGTAGTTTGTCTTGTGATTTTCTTATTGAGCAGTGGTATATTTAAGTATTTTAAAATGTTCTAACTATTGGAATAGGTTAAATTTATTGATTGCATTTTCTGATTTTCTGTATTTTGATGATTTGATCATCTTTACTGATCATGACTCATGAATATTGAAGTCAAGTTTTCTCTGTTCAATTGTGTGGTCATTTTCTCATCATTTATATTGAACCTTTCATGTTAGGAGTATAAATATTTTGAGGCTTGTTATATCGTGGTGAATTGCCCCTGTTATCATTGTATAATTTCATTCTTTATCCCTTTGAGTATTTTCTTTTCTGAAAACTATTTTGTTAGCTACTCAGCATCAATAATCTCTTTTTTTCTGCTCATATTCAAATTACTCCACTTTGTTTTATAGGCCTTAGACAATATTTTTTTAATGCCAGTATTTTTTCTCTTCAGATTGGTTAATTTCTTTTTTTTTTTAATTTTATTTAAAGAGAAAAAAAAAAGCAAAACAGAAAAAGGGGTAGAAACAATACAGAATTTCAGAAAAAAAAGAAGAAATCACTAGTTGACAAATTACATACTGTCTTCTTAGACCTAGTTGTTAAAGTTACAAAAATAAAGAATACAAAGTGTACATTCAAACAGTGAGACTGCAAAGAAGTTCAGTGATCCAGTAACAACTTAGCAACATGGTTATCAATCCTACACACTCAAACATACATGCAGCCAAATCCTCTAGAGCACTTTCTTTTCTTCTTTTTACTTTTTAAGTCCATTATCTGCTTAGTTATATCCTGTTTCAGGTTGCTCAGTACCTTACTGACTTGTTTTGTTGTTGTTATATACTTTTAATCACCTTATATAATTCTGTTGCCTTGTT
>PVLA01015814.1:0-23456 GCA_004027455.1 Hydrochoerus hydrochaeris
ACTGAAAGCTTTCACTTTAAAATCAGGAGCAAGATAAGGATGTCCACTCTCACCACTCCTTTTTATCATAGTTCTGGAAACACTAGCCAGCACAATCAGAAAACAGAGAGAAATAAAAGGAATAAAAATAAGAAAGGAAGAAGTTAAATTATCACTATTTGCAGATGACATGATACTCTATATAGAAGACCCAAAAAACCCCATTAAAAGACTGCTAGAGGTAATAAACAAATTCAGTAGTGTAGCTGGATACAAACTAAATGCTCAAAAATCAATAGCATTCCTGTACACAAACAAAAAACTCACTGAGAGAGAAATTATGGAAATATCACCCTTTACAATAACATGTTAAAAAATGAAATACTTAGGAATCAACCTAACTAAAAACGTAAAAGAACTCTATGCTGAAAATTATATTATGCTGAAATAGTAGATTGAAGAGGATATTAGAAAATGGAAGGACATTCCTTGCTCTTGGTTAGGAAGAACCAACAATGTGATAATGGCTATACTCCCAAAACTGTTATACAGATTTAACACAATCCCAATCACAATAACATTGACATACCTTGCACATCTAGAGAAAACACTCCTAAAATTCATTTAGAAACATAAGAAACCTAGAATAGCAAAGGCAATTCTAGGCAATAAAAGCAAGGCAGGTGGCATCTCAATTCCTGACCTGAAACAGTACTATAAAGCCACAGTTATCAAAGCAGCTTGGTACTGGCAAAGAAATAGACCTGAGGATCAATGGAACAGATTAGAAGATGCAAGCACAAATACAAAGACACTCAGCCACCTGATATTTGACAAAGAGGCTAAATATGTCCACTCAAAGAAGGAGAGTCTCTTTAATAAATGGTGTTGGAAAAATTTGCTCTCTACATGCCAAAGACTGAAACTAGACCCATGCATATTACCATGCACAAAACTAAAGTCTAAATGGATTGAAGACCTCAATATTAAAACAGAAACACTAAATCTCCTGGAAGATAAGGTAGTTAGAAGTCTTGGAGACATAGGGGTAGGCAGAGAATTCATGAACCAAACGCAAACTGCATGGGAAACACTTCAAAGAATCAACGAATGGGATTTCACATTATTGAAAAGTTACTGCACTTCAAAGGAAATCACCAACAGAGTGAAAAGAAAATCAACTGAGTCGGAAAGAATTTTAACTAGCAACCCCTCAGACAAAGGACTTGTATCCAGAATATATAAAGAATTGAAAAACATCAAGCCCCCTAAATTCAAAGACCCACTCAAAAAATGGGCATCTGAGATGAACACACAGTTCTCAGAGATAGATATACAAATGGCAAATAAATACATGAAGAAATGTTCACCATCACTGATCATTTGAGAAATGCAAATTAAAACAGCATTGAGATTCCACCTGACTCCGGAAAGAATAGCTGCCATCAAGAAATCAACTGATAACAAATGTTGGCAAGGCTGCAGGGAAAAAGGAACACTTCTCCATTGTTGGTGGGAATGTAGACTGGTGAAACCATTATGGAAAACCATATGGAAAATTCTCAGAAGACTAGGATTGGAAGCCCCATTCAATCCAGCTATCCCTCTCCTGGGTATTTTCCCCAAAGAACTGAAAAGTTCATATCACAGTGATATAGGTGCACCCATGTTCATAGCTGCACAATTTGTGATAGCTTAATCCTGGAAACAACCAAGATGCCCATCAACTGCAGAGTGGATGAAAAAGATGTGGCATTTTTATACAGTGGAATATCACTCAGCTACAAAAAAGATAATCTTGAGGCCTTCATAGGCAAATGGAGACAACTTGAGACTATCCTTAATAGTGAAATAAATAAGAATCATATGTATAAATATCACATTGTGTCTCTAGTGTAAAAAGTAAATATGAAGTACAAATGTAATAAAACCAAAATATGTAATTGCCATTGTAAAAAAGAGAGGAAAAGAAAGTACTCTAAGAGATATAACTGCATGTAAGTTTTAGTATGTAAAATAGATGACCATATTGCTGAATCTTTACGGGATCTTTGATAAAAACTGTTTGTAGTCTGACTCTTTGAACATTTACTATGTACCCTTTAACTTTCTAACTTGAACTACTACATCCAGGATGACAGTATGTAATTTATAAATTCCTGATTTCTTAGTGAGGCTTTTTCTCATTCTCCTTTTTCTTCCTTTCTTCTAGAATTCTGTATTGTTGCTACCCTTTTTTTCTGTTTTGTCTTGCTTTGTTTTTCTTCTCTTGAACTAAAATTTTAAAAAAGTATAATTGGTATTGTAAAAAAAGAGGAAATAGGAATCGCTATAAAAGATATAACTCCATGTATGTTTAGATGTGTGGGATTGATGACCATATTTCTAGGTTCTTGTTGGATTGTTGAACAGATCCATTTGCACTCTCACTGCTTTAGTGTCCACTTTGTGTGTTTTAATTCTGTAACTTGAATAACTATTTCTAAAAGAATAATATGTAATGTATCACCTAGTGATTTCTTACTGTTTATCTTCATTCCTTGAAATTTTGTAATATTTCTACCATTTTCCTGGGTTTTTTTCTCTCTTTAATTAAAAAATATATAATTGCTATTGTAAAAAAGAGAAAATAGGAAGTGCCATAAAAGATATAACCGTAAAAAACAAAGGAATTAAACCTGACGATCAATGGACAGATTAGAAGATGTTAGCACTACTACAAAGACACTCAGCCACCTGATATTTGACAAAGGCGCTAAATATGTCCACTGGAAGAAGGAGAGTCTCTTTAATAAATGGTGTTGGAAAAATTGGCTCTCCACATACTGAAGACTGAAACTAGATCCAAGCCTATCACCATGCACAAAACTAAAGTCTAAATGGATCAAAGACCTCAATATTAAAAAAGAAACACTAAATCTACTGGAAGACAAGATAGGTAGAAGTCTTGGAGACATAGCGGTAGACAGAGAATTCATGAACAAAATGCAAAACTGCACAGGAAACACTTTAAAGAATCAACAAAAGGGATCTCATATTACTGAAAAGTTTCTGCACTTCAAAAGAAATCACCAACAGAGGGAAAAGAAAACCCACCAAGTGAGAAAGAATTTTAGCCAACAGTCCCTCAGACAAAGGACTTATATCCAGAACATATAAAGAACTGAAAAACTGCAAGCCCCCCAAATTCAATCACCTTCTCCAAAAATGGGCATCTGAGGTGAACACGCAGTTATCAGAGAAAGATATACAAATGGCAAACAAATACATGAAGAAATGCTCTCCATCACTGGTCATTCAAGAAATGCAAATTAAAACAGCACTGAGATTTCTCCTCACTCTAGAAAAAATAGTGACCATCAAGAAATCAACTTATAACAAATGTTGGTGAGGCTGTGGGGAAAAGGGAACACTGTTCCACTGTTGGTGGGAATGTAGACTGGTGCAACCATTATGGAAATCCATATGGAAAATTCTCAGAAGACTAGGATTGGAAGACCCATTCAATCCAGCTATTCCCCTCCTGGATATTTTCCCAGAAGAACTGAAAAGTTCATATCATAGTGATTTGTATGCACCCCTGTTCATAGCAGCTCAATGTGTGATAGCCAAATCTTGGAAACAAACAAGATGACCATCAACTGCAGAGTGGATGAAAAAGATGTGGTATTTTTACACAGTGGAATATTACTCAGATATAAAAAGGATGATCTTCAGGCCTTCATAGGTAAATGGAGACAATTTTAGACTATCCTCATTAGTAAATTAAATAAGAATCATATTTATAAATATCACATTGTGTCTTTAGTGTAAAAAGTGATAAGAACTATAAGAGAAATGAAACCAAAATGTGTAATTGCTATTGTAAAAAAGGAAAAGAAAGAGCTATAAATGGTATTACTGCATGCATGTTTGAGTGTGTAAAATAGATGACCAAATTGCTGAATCTTTGTTGGATCTTTTAGCAGAGCTGCTTGCAGTCTCACTGTTTGAATATCTACTATGTATCCTTTAACTTTGTAACTTGAACAACTATATCCAAGATGACAATATGTAATTTATAAACTAGTGATTTCTTAGTGAGTTTGTTAACCAATTCTATGTTATATAAGACTCAAAATTTTAGCCAGAGCAATTAGGCAACAGAAAGACATAAATGGGACATACATATCAAAGGAAGAAATCAAATCATCCATATTTGTAGGTGACGTGATCCTTTAGAAAGAAGACTCTTAAAACTCCACCAGAAGATTCTTACAATTGATAAACACTTACAGAAAAGTAACAGAATAGAAAATACTACACAAAATTTGAAATCATTTCTATATTTCAACAATGAACCTACTGAGAAAGAAATCAGGAAAAAAATTCCCATTCATGGTAGCTTCTAGTGAAACTGAAACTATAAATTAATGTAACCAAGGAACTGAAAGATTTCTAGAATGAAAACTATTTTACTCTAAAAATGTGATTGAGGAGGAAATTCAACTTACATTTCACAGCTTAAATTGATTCTACCAAAAAAGTTTTCCCAAACACTCACTTCCATTTAACATGGACAAATTCTTGGTTTTCCCATGTTTTCACCAAACTTCCTATTTCCTAGCTTTAGCATCTTAGCGTTCTGGATGGTGTTTCATGGTACAGGGTAGTGGTTTATTCAAATTTTTCGGGTGAATAAAAATATAAAATATTTTGATTACATTTATTGTCAGCTTAATAGCTTCTATTTTGGCTAAATTTCACCTACAATACTTCACATTGCAGATTCTCTTACATAATGTGTAAGAGTGCTTTGTGATGAGTGTGTCTTTGTGTTTTTTCCACCTTGTGTCTGTCTTTCTCCCTTTATCTCTGTTACTTCTATTTCCATATAACTATGCTAGTTTTAATGACATTTGTTCCTAGTTTTAATATAATTTGTTATTTTTCCATAAACCTAGTATATTTTATGAATAATAATTTCTTTTCCTTAGATCACAGAGATGATTTCTGCTAATGCATGAGATCGTTATTGTACTTCCAGTTGAAATTGGCTCAGAATTGATTTATAGTGTGAAGTTAACAATGATTGTGGTTTTTCTTTCAGAGTATGACTAAGATACACTTCAGACTTTACTGAAAAATTCATATTCTCTTTGTATATGATCTCACTTATCAGTTCTGCCCCAGGTTCACACCATTGCATCCATGATTGCTGTGAAATAATGTGGGAATTCTCTTCAATTCATGAAAACTTTGCAATTCCATAAGAGCTCTTGTTCAAAATTTTTTTTGTGTGTGTTGAATTTCTATAATACACCTTGATCAATAAAATAGCTGTCATGATAACTTAAAGGAAACTTTAGAGAAAATGAGAAAAATAGAACCCATCTATTTGGCAATAGGAATGATCTTATTGTCAAATATGATGGATTGGGTCAAGGGAAACTTTTTTCTTCTTTATCATTATCTTTACATTTATCATAATAAAACCAAGTTGAGATACATAGATGCTTGATTCTCAAGCACATACTGATAGCCAGCTCCTTACTTACTCTTTATAGAGGACTGCCACAAGCAATGGTAACCTTTGGACTGAAAAATTCTCACAGTGATTTTGTCTGCAAACATATCTTTATATTGAGAGAGTGAACAGAGGTATGTCTGTCGGAACAATTTGCCACTTGAGTATCTTCCAGACTGTCATGACCAGCCCCATGAACTCCTGCTGGATAGACCTTAAAATAAAAGCTCCATGATTTTTACTCTGTACCAACATAAGCAGAGGGTCCAACACATTCCCAGGACAAATGTCTTCTCCAGATCCACTGAGTCCAGAGCCACCAAAAACATTCTCCTTCTTGGGGGAACTTTTGTATCTTTTTACAGCTTGTCCTCCTTCTTTAACATTTCTATCACTCCTTTTCCTAATGTATATCGGTTGCTGATGAGCATTTATGATACAATTTGTGTGTGTTTTTGAACTATGAGCCCCTTTCTACTAATGATCCAGGACTCCTCTCTGTCCAGGCCCTGCTTTGTTTGGATAAGGAATGCCCTCCACAATTATAAGAAATAAATAGTGTGTTTTGAGAGTAGAACTTTCTATGTTCATTTCTAATTTCTTTCTAAGAGGCAACATAGAGATGCAAGGACAAGCCCCATAGCTCTCTGAGGTAGAATGATGAGTATTTTGAGTCACAGAATATAGGACTTTGGTGGGATTAGAGGAATGGGCAAATGAGATTGGTACAACTCAGCTGCATTGTCCTATTCACCTCAGTCTGAATTGAGTGCTGATTTAAACAAATGAAATGAATTTTCTCCTAGCAATTATGTTGATAATCAAAATATTTTTGCTAAATTCCTCATTGAAGGGAACATTTTATGAGTAAATACAATGAAGAAATAAATGGAGAACACTTATCTGTGACAATTCTTTCCATGTTGTCTGTGTGTCAGAGGCAGATTTATGTTCTGTTTTTGCAATGAACTTTATATTTGTGATTGCTTACAGTAATAAAGGTATTTGGATATTATAGAGAATGTCAATGTCCAGCACAGAAAACATTTGCTCACTCTGTAGGTAATTAAGATCATAGCAATGTAAGAGTGGTACCCAATGAGAGAAGAGTTTTTGTCATTCATGGAAAATGTTATTCCTCAGAAATCTTCAGACCCTCATCCAACATCAATAGAATTCCTAAAGTTGAGGAAGAAAACCTTCAAATGTTAAGTGAGTGGATGCATCATGTAATATCTGAAGTAACCATACCATACTCCTTCCAATGCAAATGCTAGTTGTTGATGATTTGTGTAATTCATTTCTTTTAAAATATCTTGATCATAATGGTATGACTAATTCTTGTGCCTTTTTCCCACCATGGTGACTTTTCTCTTGATACCATTTGCTTGGATGTTTTGCTACCTGCTGAACAGTCTATGCTTGTTACACATAAGAGGGTGTCAGGGTGCTGGGTACCCAGTAGAGAACAAATGAAGCACATATGAGTATCTGGGTCACTGTGCTCCAAAGCTGCAGGCTTCAATATTCCATAATAAGAGCTTGTTGGTGCTTAATACAGAGACTGATGTGAGTAAAAAGCCAGGACAGCATCAATACTAGTGATGTTTTTCACTCAGCTGGAGAAAACTTAACTAAGATTCACATGGATCCACAAAAAATTCCATGTGATCAAAGCCATCGTGAAAAAAAAAAATCAAGAGACAAGACACCATATGACTTCAAAATACACTGCAAAACTAAAGCAAGTGTTTAAAAAGCTATATGGCATTGTCATATAAACAAAGACACATACCAGTGGTGCAGAATGGAGAGCATAGGGGTAAACCCAGACCTCTACAGCTGATCTTACACAGAGGTTTGAAGCACACACAACCGAGGCAGGACATTCTGTTCCATAAAGAGTAAGGGGAAACAGGGATATCCTCATGCAGCAGATTGAAAGTAGACACCTTCATGACATCCTATATATAAATCAACTTAAAATGGACAAAAAGTGTAAATAAATGTAAGACCTCCAATTATGAAATTAGTAGTAGAAAAATAGGCAAATAACTTCAAGTCATTAGAATGTTCAATGATAATTTTTCTAAGACATCAAATGTAAACAATCAAAAGTAAAAATAGAAAAATATGACTTCATTAGTCAACTATTTCTGAATAGCAAAATAAACAATGACTAGAATGAAGAGACAGCTTATAGAGTGGTAGAAAGTATTTTCTGACTCTGTATCTAAAGAGGTAATGAACAAAAGATATGTCTAACAACTCTATAACAAAATAAACCATGATTTAAATAATAATTTAGTTCAGGGTTTGAATCTGAAGGATGAACTTGGATTTCAGAAAGTATCTCATGGAGGCAAGGATTCTATTTACATACATACGCCTCTCTGCCAGTTCCTCAAGTTGATGCCTTCTCCATGTTTGTTGTTCTCCTCAGCTTCTGGAATCAGGAAAATGTAATAGTCTCTTCAGTACATCTGTGTGGTTTATTTGGGGATGCTTATGAGGAAGTTGTAATTGTCTTCAGTAATTAGAAACTGTGAAAAAAGTTCTTCAGAAATGTGCTTGTTTCCACAAGCCTCCACCATCATTGCCAATGCAGATGGAAAGATAATTACAGCTCACAGAGGAGGAGAGGTCACACACTCACAAACCTTTGTCTCAGGGAAGAGCTGTCTCCTTCCCCTACAATGCTGGTGGTCATAATCCTCAGATAGAACACACTTTCCTGAAGAGTGGAGCAGCTAGGTGAGTATTTTGTCTTACAGTCTGAGAGGCAAAGTCAAGAAGAAGTGGATGTTTAGTGCTTATGATTAACAATGGGATTCTGTGGTAGAAACACATCCATTGGAAAAGAAAGGAATATTTCTTAACATTCCTTAATATTAAGTTAAAAAATTAGAAGAACAATGCAAAAAGATGGAAACCCTGAATGAACAATATAAGAATCAAACAGAACGTATGAAGCAGATTCAAATAGATATACAGGAAATCAGAAGTTCCATTGAATGTTTGCAAAACAGCCTCAATGAAAATGAAGCTAGAATTTCAGACCTTGAAGACAAGATTTCAGCTAGTGAATGGGAAAAGAAAGAGCTTTTAAAATGAACAAGAAAGCAAGAAATAACAATCCAATTGTTGCAAGATGATGCAAAGAACACCACATAGGATTCATAGGAATAAATGAAAAAGAAGGGAACAACACAAATGATATCAGGAGGCTATTTACAGAAATAAGACTTGAAAATATTCCAAACATGTGAATGGAAACTGACATATGTATTAGTGAAGCATATAGAACTCCAAATAGCCATAAACAAAATTAAACTACACCCAAACATATAATAATCACCATCCAAGAAATCCAACATTAGAATAGAATATTAAAAGCTGTTAGATAGAAAAGACAGATTACCTATAAAGGAAAATGTATCAGAATTACAGAAGACTTCTCAATACAAACAATGAAGTCAAGAACAGCATGGAGTGAAATATTTCACATCATAAAGGAAAATGACTTCCAACCCAGAATGATGTACCCTGTAAAACTGCCCTTCAAAATGGTGGAGAAATAAGATACTTCCATGACAAAAAAGAGCTGAAGCATTTCATGATCACCAAACCAACCCTGCAAAGAATACTAAGGAACATTCTAGATACACATAGGAATAAACCACTAAGCAAGGCAGACAATGAAACAGAGTGGAAAGTTAAAGATGAACCAGCAAAAGATAATATGTCAAAAATAAACCAATATATAATAGTTATAGCCAATAAAGTAAGTGGCCTCATTTCACCAATTAAAAGAAACATATTGGCAGGATGGATCAAGAAACAACATCCAACAATATGCTGTCTACAAGAAACCCATCTAACCCAAAAGGAAACTAACAGACTGAAAGTCAAAGGATGTAAATCAATACTTCATGCAACAGGAATCCCCCAAAAAGCAGGGGTAGCTATTCTGTTTGCAGCCAATGTGAACTTCAAACCAAGAAAGAGCTGAAGAGATAAAAAGGTCACTGCATTGTAGTTAAAGGAAAGCTTCAAGAGAAAGAGATAACAATCTTAAATGTCTATGCACCAAATTCTGGAGCACCCAGCTATATAAACCAAATATTAAAAGAAATGAAAAATCAAATAAGCAATACAATTATAACAGGAGAGCTTAACACACCATTGACACTAAGAGACAGATCAAACAGACAGAAAATCAGCAAAGAAATAACAGAACTGAATGACACCTGTGAAAAAATGGACTTGATAGTTGTATACAGAGTATTCCATCCAAAATATCAGAATATACATTCTTCTCAGCAGTATATGGGACATTCTCTAGAATAGACCATATACTAGCAGCAGAACATTCTTAAGAAAATGCAAATAATTGAAATTATTCCAAGCATGTTATCAGATCATAGTGCCATGAAACTAGAAATTAATGATAAAAGAAACTGCAAAATACACATAAACAGATGGAAATTGAATAATACACTCTTGAGTAATCAGTGGGTCACATAGGAAATTAAAGGAGAAATTAAACAGTATCTACAAGCAAACAAAAATACAAATACAAGTTATTTGAATCTGTGGGATGCAATGAAAGAGGTCCTCAGAGGAATATTTATTGCACTGAGTTCCACATTGGGAAAAAAGTATGAACACAAATAATCAACCTGATGCTCACCTCAAACATCCAGAAAAAGAAGAGCAAGTCAAGTCCAAAGCCAAAAGAAGGGAGGAAATCATAGAGATCAGAGCAGCAATTAATGCAATAGAGACTAAGGAAACAATACAAAGAATAAATCAATCAAAAAGTTTGAAAGAATAAATAAAAATGACAGGCCTCTAGCCAACATTATTTAAAAAAAGGAAAGAAAAAACTCAAGTTCATGCAATACAGAATGAAAAAGGTAAAATCACTACAGACTCTGTGGAAATACAGAAGATCATCAACACCTATTTCAAAAACCTCCACTCTCATACGTTCAAAAACATAGAAGAAATGGACAGATTCTTACAACCATATGACTATCAAAGCTGGGTCTGAATAGCCCAATTTCTATTAATGAAGTTGAAAATGTATTTAAGACTTTACCAATAAAGAAGAGTCCAGGCCCAGATGGATTCACTGTGGCATTCCACAAGGAATACAAAGAAGACTTAATTTAGACACTCCTCAAACTCTTCAATGAAATTGAAAGGGAAATAATTTTCCCTAACTGATTCCTGGAAGCAAACAGTACTCTAATATCAAAAGCTGAGAAAGACCCAAATAAAAAAAGACAACTACAGGCCAATCTTGCTAATGAATATAGGTGTAAAAATTCTCCATAAAATAGTGGCAAACAGGATGCAGCAAATCATCAAGAAGATTATTCACCATGACTAAGTGGGATTCATCCTGGGCATGCAGGGATGGTTCAAAATACATAAATCAATAAATGTAATCCACCATATCAATAGAGCCAAAAGTAAGAATCACATGATCATTTCTATAGATACAGAAAAAGCTTTTTAAAAGGTCTAACACTCATTCATGATAAGAACCTTACAGAGAATTGGAATAGATGGTCTACCTCAATATGATAAAGGCCATCTATGACAAACCAACAGCTAGCATCATATTAAATGGCATAAACTGAAAGTCTTTACCTTATAATCAGGCACAAGATAAGGATGTCCTTTATCACTGCCCTATTCAACATAATACTGGAAATACTAGCCAGAGTAATTAGACAAGATAGAAATAAAGGGAGTAAGTTAGGAAAAGAGGAAGATAAATTATCCTTATTTGAAGATGACTTGATACTCTACATAGAAGACCCCATTGAAAGACTCCTATATATAATAAATAAATTCAGCAATATAGCTTCATACAAAGTCAATACTCAAAAATAAGTAGCATTCCTATACAATAACAACAAAATCACTGAGAGAGAAATAAGAGATGCCAAATGCTTCACAGTAGCATGAAAAAAAAATGAAATACTTAGGAATCAATCTAACAAAAGAAGTAAAGAGGTATACAGGGAAAATTGCAACACCTTGAAAAAGAAATCGAAGCAGACCTCAGAAAATGGAAAAAAAATCCCTTGTTCATGGATAGGAAGAATAAATATTGTGAAAATGGCCATTCTCCCAAAATTTTTATGCACCTTCAATGCAATCCCAATGAAAATACCACTAACATACCTCATAGATATAGAGAAATCCCTCCTAAAATTCATCTGGAACCAGAAGAGACATAGAATAGCAAAGGCAAAGGCAAGGCAGGAGGCATCACAATCCATGATTTGAAGTTATACTACCAAGCTACTGTAATAAAATCAACATGGTACTGGAAAGAAAAACAGACCTGAAGATCAATGAAATAGATTAGAAGATACAACTAAAAGTACCAACACACTCAGCCACTTTATCTTTGATAACAGGGCCAAACACGTTCACTGAAAGATAGATAGTCTCTTCAACAAATGGTGCTTGAAAAATTCTCTGTCCAGATGAGACCTATGCCTATAACCATGTACTAAAATAAAGTCTAAATGGATTAAAGATCTTAATATTAAAACAGACACACTAAATCTGTTGGAAGCCATAGTAGATAAAAATCTTGAAGACATAGGAGTAGGTAGAGAATTCATGAAGAAGAATCACAGTGCACAGGAAATACTTCCCAGAATCAATAACTGGGATCACATCTTATTAAAGAGTTTCAACATGTCAAAAGAAATCTCCAGCAGAGTGAAAAGAAAACCCACAAATTGGGGAAAAAACTCAAGAGAACTGTCCCTCAGACAAAGGATTTCTGTCTTATAATTTTAAAAAATCAGACCCCTGAAATTCAAAGACCCAATCCAAAAATGGGTATCCGAGATGAATATACAGTTCTCAGATGGAGAAATACAAATGCAAATAAATACATGAAAAAATGTTCAGCATCATTAGTCATTAGGAAATTATGCAAATTAAAACAACCATGAGAGTTCATCTCACTCCAGAAAGAATGGCCAGGATCAAGAAAACTACCAAAAACAAATGCCAGAGAGGCTGTGGGGAAAAAGGAACTCTTCTGCACTGTTGGTGGGAGTGTAGACTGGTGCAACCACTGTGGAGGTCTGTTTGGAGATTCCTCAAAAAGCTAGGATTGGAGGTCCCATTTGATCCAGCTATTCCACTTCTAGGCATATTCCCAGAAGAATTGAAAACATCATACCACAGGGATATATGTGATACATGTGCATAGAGTGTGCACATCATACCACAGTGATATATGTGCATGTTTGTAGCAGCACAATTTGTAATAGACAGATCTTGGAAATAACCTAAGTACCATCAACTGAGGAATGGATATAACATTTGTGGTATTTTTATATAATACCGTGTCTATAAAGAATGATCACATTGAGACATTTATAAATGAATGGATGCAACTTGAGATCATACTCATAAGTGAAATAAATCAAACTCACATGTGTAAATACCGTATAGTCTCCCTAGTGTAAGAAATGATGAGTACATAAGATTTTATGATAATCATGGTTCCCCACTACATTGCTTTGAAATCTTATAATGTTGTAATTCTTTCGTTGGAATGGTTTTACTCTGTTTTGTTTGATTTTATTAGTGTGTGATGTTATGAAAAGCTACTTTGAAAAATAAAAGACCTTATGGCAGCCATTGTTTTACTTTTGTTTATTATTATTATTATTATTATTGTTACTGGGAATCAAACTCATAACCTTGTGCTTGTCAGGCAAGTACTTGAGCCACTGAGCTAAATCCCTGGCCCTGTGGCAGCCATTGTTGATTTAATATCATCTTGCCTTGAAGTCCTACCATGCTTTTGTTCTTCTATTTCCATTGGTTCTATCATGTTGTGTCTTATTGGATTTTAATATATGTTATAGTGTAAACAAATTATTTATGGAAAATGAGATACTATAGTAACCATTTTTATTTTCTGTTATATGGTTTTGAATGTCCTGTAATACTTTCATTCTTAAATGGTTTTATACTATTTTGTTATGCTCAACTATTTCAAAGAAAGAGGCATTATGGTAGCTAATTTTACTATCCAGTTTTCTTGTTTTAAGTGCTGTTTTGCTTGCATTGTTCTGTTCTGATTTGCTTTGTTCGTTCCTCTTTTGTTTAATTCTCTTTAAAATAAAAAAAATATCATAGACTTGGCATGTATTAGGAATATGCCTTACTTGTAGAGCATTTGCCTATAATAAAATGAGTCCCTGGATTAGACTTCCAGCAGTGAAGAAAATAGACAAATTTATAGATTATTTTTTCTTCAGCGAGACTCCCAGTGACTCCCATATATAGGCAAACACTTTACCACTGATCTGCACCCCAAGTCTCTGCATTGATTTTATTATAAGTAAGTGTTTCATAAGATCTATTACCTTAAATATTTATAAGGGTGAATAAAATTTTTTAACTATATATGTAATGTTGTAGAAAACAGCTCCAGGATCTTTTCATCTTACTCACCCGGGACTTCATGTGTATTATTTAGCAACTCTCTGTTGTCCTCCCCACCACTCCCTAATGACCTGCATTTGACACTCTGTGCCATTTAGGTTCCACATACAAGTATGGTCATAAAACATTTGTTCTTTAATTGCTTGTTTTCACGCAATGTGATATTGGTAAGCCTAATTCATACTGTTACCTATTTCAGAATTCCCTTCTTTATATCTTCTTTTCTTTTTTAAGTCTATATCATTGTCTGTATCACTTTTTAAGTCTGTAACTACATCATTTTGCATATCCTCCACGTTTTTTTTATCCATTCACCTTTCAGTGGGAAGATTCGATGCTTCCTCATCTTAGCAGTTGTGACTAGTGCTGCAGTAGACATGGAATTGCTTCTATCTCAGAGATCGTGATTTCAATTAATTTGTATAAACAACCAGAAGAGGGATCACTGGACCAGGTGGGAGGACTCTCTTGATGAAAAATTCATACTCTTTTTCTCACCAAGTCTAGAGTAGTTTTATTCCTCACAACACTGCACAAAGTTCTACTTTGTCTACAATATTGCAACCATGGTTTTTATTTCTACAATATGATTATTAGTAGTTTTCATATCACATCTTCACTGAACACATTCCACATATTCAATAGCCACTGAATCACATTTTATGATTTTGCTTTGTATTTCTCACATCATTACTGATGTTAAGCATAGTTTTATATACGTTTAGGATATTTGTGGTTTTTTACTTTGAAGAGAAAGAAATAAAAGTAATAATAAAAAGTTTCAAAACTGAATAGTAGGAGAGTTACAATAATTAATACATTGCATGTTGTTGTATTCATAGTATTCAGAGTACAAAACATAGTCATAATATCCTATCCAAACAATGTGAGCACAAAACTTTCTTTCAATGAGTTAAAAGACCTCACTGCATAAGTATCTTGACTATTTGGTATATAAATGTATTTTTTCCTTTTTCCTTTCCTTCTTTCCCCCTTTCTCCCATCAGTTTGTCTTTTATTTTGGAGAGTTTCTTTCCAAATCATAATATCCACATTTTGGATCGTATTTACTTGCTCATGTTTACATGTATGGGTCTTACTTGTTTCCTTTATGAGTGTGGTCTCAAGTTGCATCCACTTATCTATAAAACATCTCCAGTTTACCCTTCTTTATAGCCACACAGTACTCCATTATATTTTTAAGTATTACATCTTTTGTATCCATTCTTCAGATGACGGACATTTTGGTTGTTTCCAAATTGTGCTGCTATAAACATGGGTTGCACATATGTTACTGTGGTGTGATGGTTTTAGTTATTCTTGAAAGATACTCAAAAGGGGGATAGCTGAGCAGAGCAAGACTGCTAATCCTAGCTTTTTAAGGAACCACCACCCTAATTTCCCCAGTGGTTGCATGAGTTTACACTCTCATCAACAGTGGACATATGGTAAGCCATTTTTTCTAGCACCATTAGAAAAAGACCCTGTTTCGCCCAAAAGTAGGTTTGACTCTTTTGTGTTTTGTTTGAATTCACTGTGTGTGAAGATATGGACAACTACTTTGAAAAAAAAACAAGAGATATTATGAGAGTGACTTTTGATTTCCTGCTGTCTTGTTTTGAAAGCCTGTGTTGCTTGCATTGTTTTGTTCTGATTGGCTCTGTTCTGTTCTATTCTTTTCTGTTGTTTTATTCCCTTTAAAATAAAAAATGGAAAAAAAAGTTAAGATATTTGAGTGTGTTTGGGTTTGCATCTACATCTTCTATTCCATTCCACTAGCACTCAGGCCTGCTTTTTTGCCAATACTAAGTTTTTATCACCGAAGCTTTGAAGTTTAAATTCATTTCTGAAATTGTGATGCCCACTGCCTTGCCTTTGTTGTCCGTAAATGCTAATGTTCGTCTAAGTCTCTTCTGGTGGCAAGTGAATTTTAGGAATATTTTCTCTCGATCTGTGAGGTATGCTAATGGTATCTTGATTGTGACTGCATTAAAATTGTATAGCAGCTTTGGGAGTGTGGGCATTTTCTCTATGTTGGTTTCTCCTATCCAAGAGCAAGGCATATCTTCAATTTTCTGATATCCTTTTCAATCTCCTTTTTTAGAGTATTGCACTTTTAATGGTGTAGATCTTTCATGTCCTTCATTAGATTGACTCCTAAGTATTTCATTTGTTTGGATGCTGTTGTGAAGGGTGTGGTTTCTTTAATTTGTCTCTGTATGAATTTGCTCCTGTGTATAGGAATGTTATTGATTTTCACTTTGTATTGTTTTTTACTTTGTATTCTGCTACATTACTGAATTTGGATATTAAATCTACAAGATTTTGGCTCTTGGAGTTTTGGTTTCTACTCTGTCATCTGCAAATAATAATAATTTAACTTTTTCCTTTCCTATCTTTATTCCTTTTATTGTTTCTCTTGTGTCATTACTCTGGCTAATATTTCCACAAAAATATTAAATAGAAGTAGTGACAATAGACATCCTTGTCTTATTCTCGATTTTACAGAGAAAGCTTTCAGGTTTTGACCATTTAATATGATGCTATCTATTGGTTTGTCATATGCAGTTTTTAAAAGATTGAGGTAAAGACATCTCTTCCAATTTTCCCTAGGACATTTTGGGATGAATGTACATTGGATTTTGTTGTTAATAGCATATTACATTTATTGATTTGTGTACTTTGAATCATCCTGTATTCCTGGGATGAACACTATTTGATCATGATGTATAATCATCTTGATGATTAGCTACATTCTGAGGTCAGCAATTTGCATCAGTGTTCATTAGGGAGATTGACCTATAGTTTTCTTTTTGCATTGCATTCTTCTCTTGCTTCTAGAAATTATTTTAGAAGCACTACCTCTTTTTCAATTTCTGGTATTGATGCAATTCTGACTCTATATTCAGAACTATCTCTCCATTCAGTATCAACAAATTCTTATTCAGGAACTTTTAAGCCTGGAACTTTGGAGCACAGTGACCCAGATACACCCATATTCTCCACTTGTTCTCACTGTGGCACCCAGCATCCAGACACTGTCACATGTCTAACAAGTGCAGACTGCTCACTAGATAGCAAAATGTCAAAGGGAGTGGTAACTGGGGAAAGGTAGCTGTGATAGGAATAATTTACAAAATTAGTCAGACCTTTATGATCAAGATATTTTAAAAAATCAGTTACCCAAAATAACAAAAATCAGCCATAGTGGTGGGAATATGACATGGCTACTTTGGCCCTTACATCATGCATTCTCTAACTTAAATGTTGAAGGCTTTCTTGCTCAATTTTAGGAATTCTATTGATGTTGGATGAGGGTCTGAACATTTTTGAGACCTAATTTTTTCCATGGACCACCGAAAGTCTTCTCTTATTGAGTTCTACTTTAAACTTCTATGATCTTAATTACATATAGAATCAGCAAACATGATTTCTGTGCTGGACATGGACACTATCTATAATATCCAACTGTCTTTACTACTGTAAAAAGCCATAAAAATAAAGTACATAGTAAAAACTACACATAAATGTGCCCATAAGACAAGAGAACTTGGAGACATTTGTTACAAAACAGGATTCACCACTTATTCCTTCATTGTATTTACTCATAAAAGGTTTCCTTCAACAAGGAAATCTGCCAAATATTTTGATTATCAACATAATTGCTAGAATAAAATTCACATTTGTCTAAAGCAACACTCAGTTCACAGTGAAATGAATAGGACAGTACACCTGAATTGGAGCAATCTCATTTGCCCACCCCTTTAATCCCATAAAAGTCCTACATTCTATGACTCAAAATTCCTATCAGTCTACATCAGAGAGATATGAAGCTTCTCCGTGCATCTCTATGTTGCCTCTTGGAGAGAAATTAGAAATGAATACAGAAAGTACTACCCCCAAACACACAATTCACTTATTAATTATAAGTGGGGAGGGTGTTCCTTATCCAAACAAAGCAGGACTTTGATATAGAGGAGTTATGGCTCATTAGAAGAAAGGGGCTCATCGCTGGAAAACACACACAAATTATATCAGAAATGCTCATCAGCAGCCAGTAAGCCTCAGGAAAAAGAGCAATAGTAATTTTAAAGAGGGAGGACAGGCTATAAAAAGATATAAAAGTGCCCCCAAGAAGGAGGATGCTTTTGGTGGCTCTGGACTCAAGAGATCTGGAGAAGATATTGGTCCTGTGAATGTGTTGACTCACTACATGTGTTGGTACAGAGTAAAATCATGGAGCTGCTTGCACAGATCATGAGCACAGAGCAAGCAACTTCAGGGAATTCTACTAATGCAAAATAGAGTGAGCCTAGGATTGTCCCATGATCTACAAGAAACAGAATCTCATTTCTCTTTCCTTTGTGATGTTTCTGATATACCATTTTCCAGCCACATACAACAGATAGAAGGGAAAAATGAAATTTACCACCACGTGCAGAAACCAGCAGAGGTAAAAGGAAAATCCAATATACTTTGGATCTTTTACTTTAAGATCTTTCCAGCAGTTCATACTGCTGATCGTGATAGTCTGAAAGATACTCAAGAGGCAGATTGTTCCAAGAGGCATGTCCCTGCCCACTCTCTCAACATACAAGACAAATTTGCACACAAAATCACAGAAAATTTTTCAGTCCAAAGGATACCATTACCTGATACAGTCCTCTAAAAAGAGTAAGTAAGGAGTTGGCTATCACTATGTGCTTGAAAATCAAATCTGTGCATCTCAACTTGCTTTTATTATGATAAATGAAAAGAATGGTAAAGAAGAAAAAAATTTCCCATGACTCCAACCATATTCTGTGACAATAAGATCATTACTATGGCCAAATAGATGGGTTCTATTTTTGTCATTTTCTCTAAAGTTTCCTTTAAATTATTGTGACAGCTATTTTTCTGAGCAAGGTATACTGTAGAAACTCAACACCAAAAATAATTTTGAAGATGGACTTTGATGGAATTGCAAAGTTTTCATGAAGCAAGTGGAGCTGAGGGGAATTCTCAGGCTATTTCAGGGTAATTCATCAATGTGGATGAGATGGTGTGAACCTGGGGCAGAAGTGACAAGTGAGAACAGACAGAAAGAAAACATAATATTTTCAGTAAAACCTGAAGTGTGTATTAGGCATATTATAAAAAGAAAAGCCACAATCATTATTGACCTCATGCTATAAATCAATTCTGAATAAACTTCAACTGTAAGTACAATAACAATCACATGCAGTAGCAAAAATCATCACTGTGGTCTAAGATAAAGAAATTATTGTTTATAAAATATGTTAGAATTATGGCAAAATGACAAATTATATTAAAAGTAGGAATTATTTTCATTAAAATCTTGCATAGTTATGTTCAAAGAGAAATAAGAGACAAAAGTAGAAAGACATATACAAGGAGAGATGGAAAGGACAGAGAAACACATTCATCATGAAGAGCGCTTACACACTACAGAAGAAAATTAAAAATGAGAAATATTGAAGTTGAAATTTTAAAAATAAAGTTGTAAATTGATAATACATATAGTCAAATATTCAATGTTGTTATTAAACAGAAAAATGTGGATAAAACTACTATTACCATCAAACAACATCCAGAAGGCTCAGATGCAAATAATAGGAAATAGCAAGTTTGGTGAAAATATGGGAAAACCAAGAACTTGTCCATGTAAAATAGGTTCAGGTGTTTTAGAGCACTTTTTTGGTAGAATGAATTTAAGCTGTGAAATATAACTTTTATTTCCTCTTTAGTTTCTTGTTTTCAGAGTACAACAGTGTTCATTCTAGAAGTCTTTCAGTTCGTTGGTTACATTAATTTCTAGGTTCAGTTTCATTAGAGGCTTAACTAATGAGAATTTTTTTTCTTGATTTCTTTCTCAGTAGATTCATTGTTGAAATACAGTAATGCTTTTAAATTTTGTATTTTTTTGTATCCTGCTACTTTCCTGCAACTGTTTATCAGTTGTAACAGTCTTCTGGTAGAGTTTTTAGAGCCTTCTTTCTAAAGGATCATGTCAACTACAAATATCAATGGTTTGATTTCTTCCTTTCCTATTCACATCTCATGTATTTATTTCTGTTGCCTGATTGCTCTGAATAAAATTTTGAGTAATGTATTAAATATGTGGATAAAAGTATACATTCCTTTTTATTGCAGATTTTAGAGAAAACGTTTCCAATTTTCCCTTTTTATAATGATGTTGGCAGTGAGTTGACATGATTTTTTTATTGATTTGAGATAAGGTTATTTGATACCTAATTTGCATCAATGTTTTTATCATGAATGGATATTGGGCTGAGTCAAAGACTTTTCTCCACTTATTGAGAGACACATTTAATTCTTATTTTTCCTTCTATTTATGTGTTGTATTGCATTTATTAATTTATGTATATTGGTCCATTCTTTCATTCTTGAGATGAAGCCAACTTGGTCATGACATATGAACTTTTTAATGATTTTTTGAAGTAGGCTTAGTCGTGTATCATTTTAGGCTTTTACATCTATGTCCATTGGAGAGTTTTTTAAAGAAAAAAAAAAACTTTCTCTGGTGTCTGTATCAAGGTAATGCTAGATTCCAGAATGAATTTTGCAGTGCTGTTTTCAATTTCATAGAAGATACTGAGCTGCATTCATGTTAGATTTTCCCTGAAATTCTGATAGGATTCCATTTTGAATCCATTAAGTTCAGAGCATTTTTTGTTCATAGTTTATATTGCTGCCTCTATTTTATTGTATGTAGGGTATTGTATTGTATTTTATTGTATTGTATTGTATTGTATTGTATTGTATTGTATTGTATTGTATTAGAGTTTTCTTATCTTCTTTGTTCAATTTTGTTGTTCAAAGCACCAAATCAAGGATCAAGCATTCATTTACGCTCTGTAGTGTTTTTCTTTATTCTGAATTCCATTAGTTTCCACTCTAATCTTGATAATCTTTTCTTCTAGTAGTTTTGAATTTGGAGTTTTGGGTTTTTAGGGCCTCAAGATATATATTTTAGTAATTTACATGGACTCACTCATCTCTTACTGTGTGCATTCAGAATGGTAAACTCCCTTCTTAGAATTGCTTTCATGACATCCCATGAGTTTTCATATCTTATATTCCCATAAGAACTTTGATTGTAAGAACTTTTTAGATTCTTCTGTGATTCACCAGTTACTGAATAATGTATTCTTAAACTTTCATATGCTTGTACAAATTCTGTGCTTGATTTAGGTGTTGATTTCTAGTTTCATTTTTTATGTTCCAATAACATTCAAGAGCTCATTTCAGTTTTTGTATTTATTTAAGCATTCTACATTACCTAACATATGATCTATTTGGGAAAAAGTTCTGTGTGTAGCTGAGAAAAATGTACATTATATTCTTATATGAAACACTGTATAAATATCTTTAAACACATTTTGCCCATAAGAATAAGATATTGAAGTCCCTCTCTGTGACTGTATTCATGCATATATGTGTTTTTGTGTCCAAAACTTTTTTCTTTTGTGAAGCTGTGCCAAAAGTCTGTGCATATATGATTTATAATTGTCATCTCTTCCTGTTCAGTTGTTTTGTGAACCAGTATACAATGGCTACCTTTGCATCAGTTTTAGCTTGAATATGATGTGTCTGAAAAGAAAAAACATACTTTGTCTTTTTTAAGGGATTTGGTTGTACTGGTTGTTTTCCACCCTTCAAATTTTCATTTGAATGAAGTTTGTCCATTGTACAGAATATATGGCTGGGTTTTTTGAACCAATATGCCATTCTATATCTTTTAATTTGCTAGTTAAGACCATGGACATTGACAGTTACTATTATGAGCTATTTACTGCATATATTCATTACATTTTCTTTTGTTGAACTGATTTTTTTGTTTGTTAATCTATTCTCTGCAATAAATGTGTATTTTCTTTGGGGTTTTTTGGTTTGTCAGCCTCTGGCATACTATACATTTCCCTTAAATACTTTTGTAATGCTGGTTTAGTGCTCATGTAGTTCTAAAGAATTTCTTTGTCATGAAAAGTCCTCACTATTCTGTCATTTTGAAGTCTAACTTTGCATGGTATAGATGTACACTTCTTTTTTTTAATTGCTTCAGAATCTTTCCCCAAACTCATTTAGCTTTTAAAGTTCATTCTGAGAAATGTGTATAATTCTGATAAGTCAAATTTCTATGTTGCTTTTTGCTTTTTCTCTAACAGTTTATTTTTTATCTTCTCTTATTGTTGAATTTCTGAAATTTTAATTACTATTTGTCTTGGAAATGTCTTTGTCTGGTTGTGGGTATTTGGAGATTTAGATGTCTCTTCTACTTCAATGTTCAACGATTTCTCAAACATTGGGAAATTTATTCTATGATTTCAGTGATAAATTCTTTATACATATTGAGTTGTTTCCCATAATTTTTAGCCCTCTATTTCTGTCTGTCCCTCTGACTCTGTCTGTCTTTTTTTTCATTTTAAGTCAGTGAGAAGCTGTTGAAGTTAACTTCCAGGTGTCATGTCACCTTTAGGGCATTACCAAGTATATGATATACATCTCTTATTTTCAAGAATGGAAAGAAGTCCTATATGCCTGGATAATAATACCAATATTGTCAAAATGGTCATATTACCAAAAAGTCATATTCAGGTGAAATGCACTTGCAATCAATATAGTAACTATTTTTTTCAGGGAGCTAGAAAAAATCCTACAATTTATGTGCAACAAAAAGTGATTCAGAGTAACCAACACAATTCTGAACAACAATCACAAAAGAGGAGACTTGTACTATCAGACTTTAAGTCATACTAACAAAACTATAGTGAATGGAAAAAAAATCATGGTACTTTATTCATGTAAATTGTTAAAAAATAATATGCATGTTCTGACTGTGGAATTAGCCTACTGGTCAATTAAAAGCTATTTTAAATACCTTTTATTTTTTTCATAGAAAGTAGAGATGCTGTATATATTTTTCAAATGAACAGAAGCCTATCCATTAAGTGATATTATGCTTCTTGCTGGGTTTTTGTATACATAAACATTGTCAGTCTCTGAAAGAAAATGGCTGGAGGTGTGTTTTGTGTGAAAAGTGAGTTGTAAAGTATCTATATATTTAAAAACACAAAACAAGCCATGTGGGTCACTGGGATAGAATTGAGTATGAAAAAGATTCCACAAGCACATTTACATCTGATCTTTGACAAAAGCAACAAAAAACACACACTGGTAAAAATGCAACCACTGTAACAAATAGTGAAGGGAAAACTGGTTATCTACATATTGAAACAGAAAAGCTAAACTTTCTGAAATTTAAAATACATAAAATTCTTGAAGACTTAGGTTTGGGACAAAATTTTCTGAACAGAACACCAACTGCACAGTAAGTAACACCAACAATCAAAAAATGGAATTACAGCAAGTTAATAGGCTTCTACACAGCAATGAAAACAAACAATAGAGTGAAGAGATGACCTACAGAATGAGAATGAAACCTTGCTGG
>PVLA01015815.1:0-23384 GCA_004027455.1 Hydrochoerus hydrochaeris
GGAGCTGGTGAAGGGACCTTCATTAATCCATGGTCAGTGCTGAGAAAGAGACCCCCACCACGGAAAGGGTGAGATCAAATGGGTGACAAGTTGGAATCGGGCAGGAGGAGTCTGAACTGGGAGCAACAGTGACTTCAGTTGGTTCCTCCCTCCCAAGAGCAGATTTGTGAGATTTGCTTGGACTGGGCCACACCCCTGGCAGGAACCCAACTGAGCAGTCCCAAATCAATTCCCTGTGCCTACCACACACTAACTGAGTGAAGGCACCTGAAGTTTGGCTGGCCCGGTGGGGAGGGGTAGGCAAACACAGCCATTGCTTACGCCTCAGTGACAAGAACAGCCAGGAGAGGGTGGAGTTCCCTTGCCAGCATGCTTAGGAGGAAATGTGGCCAACAGAGAAGGGGGCTGGGACCTGCACTATAACCCATGTGGAGGAAGCCAGGGCCATGACAGGAGAGAGAGGCAGGAGGAGGCCCACAGCCCAGAACCCTGAAAGCCTTGATCCAGGAGAGGGAAAAACAAGGGAGACTGAAAGCCACAAACACACAACATCAGACATGGCTTCAATGGACATTAAGAGATATCTTCAGGACCTTGAGGATGAGCTCAAAACTGAAATATTAAATCAGGTAAAGCAAGATATGAGTAGTGTAATAAAAGAAATGCTCTCAGGAAGCATCTCTCAGGATGATACAGATGGAAGAATGGAGGAACACAAAAAAAGGAGAGAAAAATTCGATAAAGAATATAAAGAAAATATAGAATACATGAAGCAGATTCAGAGAGACTACCAGGAAATTAAACACTCCATTGAAAACTGGCAAAACTCCTTAAAAGAAACTGAGGATAGACTATCAAAACTTGAAGACAAGTTTGCAATGTGTGATCATGAAAGGAAAGATCTCTTAAAAATATCAAGGAAACAGGCAGTAACAATACAAAGGCTAGAAGATGACAAGAGAATCTACAATTTAAGAACAAGAAATGTGAATGAAGAAGCAGGAATACATACAGGTGAATTACAAAGGCTATTCAAGGAAATAATTAAGGAAAACTTCCCAAGCATGGGAAAAGAAAATGACATTCAGTTATGTGAGACATACAGAACTCCAGCCACCTACAACCAAAACAGATCTATACCCAGACATATAATAATTAAGATACCAGAAATTCAATATAAAAACAGAATATTAAAAGCCATCAGAGAAAAGAAACAGATTACCTATAAAGGTAAGTCCATCAGGATCCACACAGACCATCAGATCAAGAAGACCTTGGAGCAAAGTCTTCCAAGCCCTAAAAGAAAATAACCTTCAGCCCAGATTGATGTACCCTGCAAAACTGTCACTAGAAATTAATGGAGAAACAAGATGCTTCCATGACAAAGAGGAACTGGGGGAGTTTGTGACCACAATCCAACCCTACAGAGAATACTGAAGGACATTCTGGAGAGAGAGAGAAAAAATACCAAGATTTTAGGAACAGTGGCAGAAAGGCCTCAATGAGTGGGGCAGGCAGTAGAATGAAGGAGAAAACTAAACGAAGGCAGAAAAATAGCATAGCAGAAATGAGGCAGAGAAGGATAACTAGAATCGCTAACATAGATGGCCTTGATACACTATATTGTTAATAGTGAACCAGGATTTAAAACCCACGTTACTCTCACTACTCTGTTTAGATGTATTATATTCTGTTTCAGTCATTCTACCTGTACTAGATTTGAGGGCACAGATAGCAATCCCAAAAACAATAGGATATAGTATGGCAATCATCCTTAATTTCCTATTAACTTAATCTAAAGCTCTGTAAAACCTACACTGTTTTACCATGACTGATCGTAATCGAATCTGGTTTGTTGGATGGCTGCTTTGTATTGATAGATTTTATTCAAAGCTGTTATGATTGATAGTATCAAGTCTGAAAGTATAGGCAACTGCACTTAAGTTGACAAGATCCACTAGAATATCCACTCTGGTTTGATTATTACCTGCCTTTGAAGTTTTATACTGTCTATAATGTTTTATTTTTACTAATATTTTTATTTACTGCTATACTCAATTATACTGCTATATTCAATTGTGCCTGATGATATAGACATTCTATTGAAGATAATAAGAAACAACACAGTAATTTCTTATTGTTTATCTTTTTTTTGGAATTCTGTATTATCTCTAACCTTTACATGCTTTTGTTTCTCTTTAAATAAAAAAAAGAAATCATTAGTTGATAAATTACATGTTGTCATCTTAGAAATAGTTGTTCAAGTTACAAAATTAAAGCATAAAAAGTGGCCAATCAAACAATGAGAGTGCAAACCATTCTGTTCAATGATCCAACAAAAACTTAGTAATATGGTTATCTATCTTACACACTTAAACACACATGCAGTTATATCCTTTAGAGCATTTTACTTTCCTTTCTTTTTTACAATAGCAATTACACATTTTGGATCTTATTACTCCTACAGTTTTTATTACTTTTTACACTAGAGACACAGTGTGATATTTACAAATATGATGCTTATCTATTTCATTTATGAGGATAGTCTCCAGTTACCTCCCTTTACCTACAAAAGTCTCAAGATCATCATTTTTTATAGCTGAGTAATATTTCACTGTATAAAAATACCACATTGTTTTCATCCACTCTGCAGTTGATGTCTATTTTGGTTGTGTCCAAGATTTAGCTATTACAAATTGTGCTGCTATGAACATGGGTGCACATATATCACTGTAACATGACCTTTTCAGTTTTTCTGGGAAAATACCCAGGAGGGGAATAACTAGATTGAATGGAACTTCCAGTCCTTGTCTTTTGAAGAATGTCCATACTGTTTTCTCTAGTGGCTGCACCAGTCTACATTCCCACAAACAGTGGAGAAGTATTCCTTTTTCCCTACAATCTTACCAACATTTGTTATCAGTTGGTTTTTTGATGGCAGCCATTCTTTCTGGAGTGAGATGAAATCTCAATGCTATTTTAATTTGCATTTCTTGAATGACCAATGATGGTGAACATTTCTTCATGTATTTATTTGCCATTTGCATAACTTCATCTGAGAACTGTGTGTTCATTTCAGATGCCCATTTTTGGAGAGGGTTTTGAATTTGGGGGGCTTTATGTTTTTCAGTTCTTTTTATGTTCTGGATATAAGTCCTTTGTCTGAGGGGTTGCTGGCTAAAATTTTTTCCCATTCTGTGAGTTTCCTTTTCACTCTGTTGATGATTTCTTTTGAAGCGCAAAAGCTTTTTAATCATATGAGATTCCAGTTGTTGGAAGTGTTTCCTGTGCAGTTTGTGTTTTGTTCATGAATTCTGAGCCTACCCCTATGTCTCCAAGACTTCTATCTACCTTGTTTTCCAGTAGATTTAATGTTTTTTTTTTAATATTTAGGTCTTTGATCCATTTAGACTTTAGTTTTGTACATGGTGATAGGCATGGGTCTAGTTTCAGTCTGTGGCATGTGGAGAGCCAATTTTTCCAGCACCATTTATTGAAGAGGCTATCCTTCTTCCAGTGGACATGTTTAGCCCCTTTGTCAAATATAAGGTGGCTGGGTATCTTTATAGTTGTATTTGCATCTTCTAATCTATTCCATTGATTCTCAGGTCTATTTCTTTGCCAGTACCATGCTGATTTTATCACTGTAGCTTTGTAGTATATTTTCAAGTCAGGAATTGAGATGCTTCCTACCTTGCCTTTGTTGCCTAGAATTGCCTTTGCTGTTCTAGTTTTCTTCTGTTTCCAAATGAATTTTAGGAGTGTTTTATCTAGATCTTTAAGATATGTTAATGATATTTTGATTAAGATTGCATTAAATCTGTATAACAGTTTGGGGAATATGGCCATTTTCACAATGTTTGTTCTTCCTAGCCAAGAGCAAGGAATATCCTTCCATTTCCTAATATCCTCTTCAATCTCCTTTTTTTAGGGTAGTATAATTTTCAGCATTTAGGCCTTTTACATTCTTGGTTAGGTTAATTCCTAAGCATTTCATTCATTTAGGTGCTACTAAAAGCATCTAAATAATTAAAGCATTGTGAAAGGCAATATTTCCATAATTTCTCTCTCAGTGAGGTTTTTGTTTGTGTACAGGAATACTATTGATTTTTGAGCATTGATTTTGTATCCAGCTACACTGCTGAATTTGTTTATCTCTAGCAGTCTTTTAATAGAGTTTTTTGAGCCTTCTATATAGAGTATCATGTCATCTGCAAATACTAGTAATTTAACTTCTTCCTTTACTGTATTTATTCCATTTATTTCTCTCTCTTGTCTGACTGTCCTGGCTAATATTTCCAGAACTATATTGAAAAGGAGTTGTGAGAATGGACATCCTTGTCTTGTTCCTGATTTTATAGTGAAAGGTTTCAGTTTTCCTCCATTTAATATAAATGTCCTTTATGAGACTGAGATAGATACCATGTATTCCGAGTTTCTGAAGGATATTTATCATGAACATGTGCTGGACTTTGTCAAAAGCTTTTTCTGCATCTATTGAGATGACCATGTGGTTTTTGTTTTTGGCTCTGTCGATGTGGTGTATTACATTTATTGATTTATCTATGTTAAACCATCCCTGCATTCCTGGAATGAACCCCACTTGGTCAGGATTTATAATCTTCCTGATGATTTGCTGCATTCTATTTGCCAGTATTTTATTGAGAATCTTTGCATCAATGTTCATTAGTGAGATTGGCCTATAGTTCTCCTTTTTGTTTGGGTCTTTGTCTAGTTTTGGTATCAGAGTAATACTTGCCTCCAGGAATAATTTAGGGAGCATTGCTTCCCTTTCAATTTCAAAGAGTTTAAAGAGTATTGGCATCAAATCTTCTCTAAATTTCTTGTAGAATTCAGCCATGAATCCATCAGGAACTGAGCTTTTCTTTGTTGGTAAGTTTTTAATCACATTTTCAATTTCAGTAGTTGATGTTGGGTTGTTCAAAATTGCTATATCTTCTTGGTTGATCCTTCAGAGTTCATGTGTTTCTTTTTTCCTTTTCTTTTTTTTTTTTTTTTTTTTTTTTTCAGTACCGGGGTTTGAACTCATGATCATGTGTTTTCAAGGCAGGCGCTTATGCCACTGAGCTAAATACCCAGCCACTATTCATATGTTTCTAGAAATCTGTACATTTCCTCTGTGTTTTCCACCATGTGAGTAGAGATTTTCAAAGTAGGTATTCATGATCTTTTGAATTTCCATAGGATCTGTAGTAATTTTGTCTTTTCAGTCCTTCTTGCATGAATTTAGGTTTTTTCTTTTTCTTGATAAGGTTAGCTAGAGGTTTGTTAATTTTTTTGTTGTTCTCTCAAAAAACAATTGATTCATTAATTCTTTTAATTGTGTTTTTAGTCTCAATTGCATTAATTTCTGCTCTGATCTTTACACTTTCCTCTCTTCTATAAGCTTTGGGTTTTACTTGCTCTTCTTTTTCTAGAAGCTTGAGATGGAGCATTAGGTTGTTTATTTGTGCTCATTCTGTTTTCTTGATATGATAATTTATTGCTATATAGTTCCCTCTTAAGACCACTTTCATTGCATCCCACAGATTACAGTATGTTGTTTCTGCATTTTCATTGAATTGTACATATTGCTTTATTTCTTCTTTAATTTCATCTGTAACCCACTGGTTGTTCAGAAGGTTGTTACTTAATTTCCATGTTTTTTTTTGCAGGTTTTGCAATTTCTTTTGCTATTAGTTTCCCATTTCAGTGCACTATGGTCAGATGATATGCATGGGATAATTCAGTCCCTTTGCATTTACTTAAGAATATTATATGGTCTTTTGAAGAATGTCTTATGTGCAGCTGAGAAGAATGTATATTCTGTTTTTGTTTTTTGGTACTGGGAATTGAACTCATGACCTTGTACTTGCGAAGCAGGCACTTATGCCACTGAGCTAAATCCCTGGCCCAAAGAAAGTATATTCTGATGTGGTTGGGTGGAACACTCTGTAAACATCTACTAAGTCCATTTGCTCACAGGTATGATTCAGTTCTTTTATTTCTTTGCTGACTTTTTGTCTAGTTGATCTATCTCTTTGTGACAATGGGGTTTTAAGGTCCCCTGTTATAATTGTGTTCTTGTGTATTTGGTTTTTCATGTCCATTAGTATTTGTCTTATATAGTTTGGTGCTCCTTCATTTGATGTATATATATTTATAATTGTTAGTTCTTCCTCTTGAATTTTTCCACTAATTTTTCTTATAATCATTTTAGGTTTGAAGTTCACATTGTCTGCAAATAGAATCATTACCCCTGCTTTTTTTCTGGGTTCCTGTTCCTTTGACTTTTAATCTATGAGTTTGCTTTGGGTCAGATGTGTTTCTTGTATACAGCACATTGTGGGATCCTGTTTCTTGATCCATTCTGTCAACCTATTTCTTTTGATAGGTGAATTGAGGCCATTTACATTATGGATATAACTGATATGTACTGGCTCAGCTTTGCCATGTTATGTTCCAGTTGTTGTTTTCTACTTTTCCCCCTTTTTTAATTGCTTGTCTTGCCTTGTGGTTTCTTTCTGTTGTTGTTCTGGAGATCATGGTCATTTTTATCTCTATCTAGTATGTCTTTCAATATTCTTTCTAGGGTTGGTTTGGTGGACATGAATTTCTTCTGTTGTTCTTTGTCATGGAAGTATTTTGTTTCTCCATTAAATTTGAAAGACAGTTTTGCTGGGTACATCAATCTGGGTTGAAAGTTGTTTTCTTTCAGGGCTTGAAATACCTTACTCCAAGCTTGTCTTGACTTAAGGATTTGTGCTGAAAAGTCTGTCGTGAATCTAATGAGCTTTCCTTGATAGGTGAGTTGTGTCTTTTCTCTAACAGCTTTTAGTATTTTATTTTTATGGTGTATGTCTGGGATATTAATTATTGGGATATTTAGTATTTTATTTTTATGGTGTATGTCTGGGATATTAATTATTAGGATATTTAGTATTTTATTTTTATGGTGTATGTCTGGGTGTAGATTTATGTGGGTTGTGAGTGTTTGGCATTCTATATGCTTCACTTATCAGCATATCAGATTTTTTCCCCGTGTTTGGGAAATTTTCTACTATTGAGTCTGTGAATATTTTACTGATGTCATTTGTGTTGACTACTACATCTTCACTGATGCCTATTAGTCTTATATTTTTTCTCTTGACATCATCTTGAAGCTGCTGGATTGTCATTTCATGATGCTTTGTTGTTTTTAAAAATTCTACCCTTTCGTGATCACTAATTGTCATCTAGTCCTCAGCATCTGAAATTCTATCCTCAGCTTCATTTAAACGGTTTTGCCAGCTTTCAATAGAATTTTTTGTTTCTTGGATGTCTCTTTGAGTTCATTTCATGGATTCTCTTATTTTCTATATTTTTGATTCAAAGTTTCAATCAGTTTCTCATTCTCCTGTACTTTTTTTTTTATCTATTTCTTCTCTAGCTGTGTCAAGCAACTCCTTGATTAAAGTTGTTATTTCTTTCATTACATGAGAGATTACTTCTAATTTGATTTCTTCTATAACCTCATGGATTTTTTTTATTTCACTTGCTATCTTTATAGAGATTTCCAGTGTGTGACTGTTAAGGTCCTCTATTTTAATGTCTCCTCTACTTGCTCCTGATGGACTAGATATTTGTGATTGCATTTTGCTTTTTCATTTTGCCGTTTTCCTCTTTTGGCTTAATATTTGGTCTTTCAATCTCACTAGTCTCAATTGTTGGTAGTGTGTATCTTAGGGTCCCACTGTGTGGTTGATGTTTATCCAATTGCTGAGTCCCACAATGAAAAGGTGGGCCAGTCACCTGAATTCCTTCTGAAGGACCTGTTGGATAAGTCCTGTATTCTTCCTAGGCTGGCAATCCTAGGAGTATTTATGTAAATCAACCCTTATTTCCTGCTGTTATTATGTCTCCAGGTTGTTCTCAGCCACCAGTTCTCCCTGTTTATAGTGTTTGTCTTGGCTAGGAACCTACTGTGTCACTGGGTGTCTCATAAGCCCTTTTAATTTTGTCCAGGTTGGAAGAGGCCTTATTGGCACCCTCCTCAACCTATCTGGTGTTCTCTGTGTGGAGGAAGGATTCACCCACACTCCTGCCAAGCTCATCAGGGTCCTACTTCTGGAGGGGGCTTCACTATTGCTCCTGTTTACCCACTGAAGGTAGAAAACTGTATTCCTATTTTAGGGGCAAACTTACCACACTGATGGAAGCCTGCCGAGGTCTTCTGTTTGGATGAGGGGTTACTGAGTCTCTGATCGACACAGCATGGTTAATCCACTTCAGTCCAAGGTTCTAGGGGGAGGAGTGGGAGCTGAAGATCAACAGCAATACTAAGTCCTAAAAGTGGAGGGTCCTCAATGGCAGCAGCAGTATTGCAGGGGTATAGGAAGGCCTGGCTCTGACCTGGCCCTGCATATGCTACTGGAGGTTCTGGGTCCTGAGGTGGTGGCTGGGATGGCAGGGGTGTAGGAGAGGCCAGCTCTGGTCTGGCCCTGTGCATGCTGCTGGAGGTCTATAGATCAAATTTAAAATGAACTTTAAATAATAAGTTTCAAAGTGAGGGTTGTATGTGTTCATAATTTTAAGATATTCTAAAATTAATAGTGTAATTTGTTTAAGCACAACTCATTTAATAGTCTAATAATGGTAACATGAAAAACATGTCTTTTGCTGTATAGGGTTAAAAGCTATGAACTATCTGATCTGTTAATGGGTTTTTAGAGATGATGACAGGCTTGCTTGCTTTTCTGTAATAGATAAAATGCTCTTATTTTGATGTCTAGTCTTTGTTTAAATTAAGTACTTTAGTGAGCTTTTTTTCACTCCATTTTTACAAAAAAATTTTATAAGCTTCAGAAACAAAGGTTTTGAGCTCTTCCCTCCTCTAGTATGTTTTGTGCTGTTTTTTCCTGTATCTACAGTGGTTACATCTATGTATGATACAATTTGAGACACAAATATAAGATAATAACATGAGTTTTAAAACTATTAGTAAACTATGTGCAGTAATAATGCAAGATTTATGCAGTAATAATGCAAGATTTATGCAAAATTTATAAATTGATCACACGTGCCAGTAGTATGGATTTTAAATAAAACATTTCTACTTAGAGACAAACTGTCCTTAAAATATTTTAAAAATTAAAAATATAATACATAGAGATAATGTTAGTAGCTTTATTTTAAAACATAAATGGGATATAAATCTGTTGCTAATAAAATTTACAGCAAAAGTTTAAAAAGAGGTTTTACATTTATCAAAATAAGTTTTTGCCTTCTGTACTATCTTATTAAAATTAAATTTTTAGAAACATTAAATCTTAAAAGTTTATATATTTAAATCTTATTTAAGTTTTGTTTTACAATTCTGGTTACATAAATTACTATCATACGATTTTCTTTCTTTCTTTCTGTACTGGGGATCAAACTCACAACCTTGTGATTGCCAGGCAGGTGCTTGTGCTGCTGAGCTAAATCCCCGGCTGATTTTCTTTATTTTTACATATGTAATTGTCCTAATATTTTAATGACTTTTGGTTTCCAAAGAAATTCTCTACAGGTTTTGGGTGTCCTTAGCGAAAAAGTAGACAGGACACCGAGAAAAGACAGCAAGAATATGAATTTTCTGGGTTGAGGAATTCATTCAGTGGCATAAGTACCTACCCAGCAAGCACAAGGTCGTGAGTTCAACTCCCATAAAAAAGAAAGTACATTTACTGAAGGTGTATATGAAGAATTAAAAATGTCACTTTTCTGATTGGCCCTTCAGAGTGTTCAGGAACTATAGTCATCCTTGATTCTGTGTTCTGCCCTGTTCCCTGAGTTTCCATGACTGACAGACTTAGAGGTAGTCTTTCTCAAAAATTATGTTCTTAGTTGGTAAATGAGGCATTAATTTTTGCACACTGTACTTAAAATTCTCTATCTATCTATCTATCTATCTATCTATCTATCTATCTATCTATCTATTTATCTGTATTTTTAAAGGTACTACTAAACTTTAATTCTTGGTCTTGGCAATAATAAATCTTGTTCTTTCTCTTGAATGATAATTCACATTGGTTTATGTGAAGAGGGGCTTTTAAATGTTTGCTTCATGTACCTTTCTAGCAAAACTATTATTTTGCTACACAATAATGTTGACTTTCTTCAGTTAACTTCATTGCTATGTTTCTTAGTTTAAGTCTACTGTACGATCTGAATTTGTTTTGTTCTTATTGCCTTGTATTATGTTTGCTTGTACGCTTTGTAGCTATTTGTCAGAGTTCTGATGCTTTAGATACAGCCTACAAAACAAACAATCTTAGTTTTGACAATGGACTGTACAATAAACTCAGCCTAAGAACCATCTTCTCTAAATCTCTGCTATTGCTCAAATTTGATGAGAAGGGCTTATGACACTGACTCCAATCATCTGTCACATTTCCTCCAACAAGGGACTATGATTTGGCTAACTTTCACCATCACCAAGGAAAGCTACCTGGGCACTGAGGTACAAGACTGCAATGGCTTCAGAAAAGAAGAAAATGCATTCACAGGTGTGTCAACACTAACAAAATAAGTATAACTTCAGAGGTTAGAAAGAGGCTTCTAATGCACAATTGCCTAAAAGCAAAATCCCTTTTAGCAGGTATAATGATTATTAGATAGCTCCTGAATTTGACTTTCTTTTGTATTTGGTACTGGGAATTGAACTCACAACCTTGCACTTTGCCAGTCAGGCACTTGTGCTGCTGAGCTATATGGTCAACCCCTTCCTTTGTATTTGACTTCACAGTTTCAACAAACATTTTCAGGCTCAAGACTGGCATCCCCTCACTTGTACTCCAGCTACCTCTGATGTAATCTGCACAACAATCCAACATGAGACCATTAGCCAGATGATGTGGCACCTCAAGGCCAAAAGAAAGAGGGCTAAAATAATGGTAAGGATAGGGAATGAGTATCTACACTGCAAAATAGAACTTTAAAAGTTAACTTGCTTTCTTTTGTAGAACAACTTCTCAAAACTTCCCCCTGCCGAGCACATAGACAATATCCCCTTTTCTTTTCAGCCTCAAAGTAATGACTAAACAAGCAGATGTCACACTTAGGCCAGTGCCCAGGTTGTTTTCTGAAGGAAATTAGTCAGTGAGTTGAAGAAAGCTTGAGGTATGAAAGCAAAGGTGGAGATCCACACTGTCTCTGTGCTCCCCCTCCCCTCTGATCCTCACTATAAACCAAGCAATCCAGTGCCCATATTCCTTGAAACTTTCTTTATTGCCCACCTACACAAAGAGAGATTTGAGGCAAATCAAAGAAGTGATTTGAAACAAATAGGTCCTTTTACCTCCTCAGATCTAGCTTTGAATAAATATGTATTTTCCTTTTTTTACCAAAACATAAGACCACTTTTGATGAGCAGGAAGTCAATGAATCTAAGCACATGAACTTGAGTGGCTAGTAACAACCAGTAGCAAAAAAAAAAAAAAAAAAAAAAAGAAGAAGAAGAAGAAGAAGAAGAAGAAGAAGAAGAAGAAGAAGAAGAAGAAGAAGAAGAAAAAGAAAAACTGTTTCCTGATGTAATTTTCTTGCCTCAGACTAAATGTAATAGGGATTTATTACCCTAATTCTTTTCTTGTTATCTTATCAAATAGTAATATGTCTTTTCTTGTCTAGTGATTGTATCTCAAAGAATTCTTAATGTATAGCTAAACTAGTAAAGATTTCTAGTCAACTGATGTTTATTTCATCTATGGAAGAATTAAAGGTAGAGAGACGAGCTTATAAAATTATATAATTACAGTTGTGATGGGAATGTATGGTTCCCAATACCTACAAGAGTCTGTTAGACAACCCAGTGTCTTTTATTTTCTGTATTCTGATGTTTTGACGTTAGGGTCCTTGCTAGTCCTGGGAGCACTTTCCCTGCCAGAGTGAGTATTCCTAGAGACAGTGAAAGACTCAGCTATCAGCATACTTTTTAGATGCATGCAAACCAGCAATCCAGAGCCCACATTCCTGTCCACTTTCTTTATTAGGCTATCATATGGTTGGGCCACACTCTTCTTGCCCTAATTGCTCCAAGGTTACATAGGACACAATAAGGGATAGCTCCTACCTCCACAGAAATTATTCAAACTGACCAACATTATGTCTGCTCATCTATTTCTTCCTCTGAAGACTGTCTTGGGGGCTCTTCTCTACATCCTCACTTTCATTCTCCTGACTGATCCTGGTACTTTCTTATATGCTGCTTCCTTGGTCCCTAGTGTAGAATGCTCTTTCCTCATGGGATCTATGTTCCCTGCACATATAACAAACTACATTTTTAATGACAGACTTTTCCTGCTCTTTTAGCCTTGCCATACTAAAATAATAATGAAGGTCTGGGGATGCAGCTCAGCAGGATGGCAACTGCGTGGCAAGCGCAAGGTCCTGACTTTGATAAATAAATAAATAAATAAAATCATAACGAAAACTTTAACATATTAAAATATATGTCTTTCTTAACCATAATGGATCTTGCTACTACATATGGCCCAGAGGTTTCATTATTCTAATTTTTTATAAGAATACTGTTTTTTTGAGAAATCTTCATGTTAAATTCTATAATGGCTACATTAATTTGTTTTTCCACCAGCAGTGCAGAAGAGTTTGGTTTTTCCCACATCCTCACCAGCATCTGTTGTTTTTTTGTTCTTGATATCCACTCAAACAGGAGTAAGATGAAATTTCAGAGTTTTGATGTGCATTTTCTAAAAGGTGAAAGATGCTGAACATTTTAAAAAATATATTTATTGACTATTTGTATTTATCTTGAGAAGTGTGTGTTTATTTCATTTTTCCATTTTTTCATTAGGTTATCTGTATTTTGGAGTTTATTGTTTTCAGCTTTTTATATATTCTAGATCTTAAAAGAATAGCTGACACGTTTTTCCCAATTCTATAATTATTTTTTCACTCTTTTGTGTCTTTTGTTGTGCAGAAGCTCTTTGATTTTGATATAATCTCATTGTGTAATATATAGCTGAGCTAAATAGAAACTAATAGGCAGTCTGAGAGGTCATGCTCTCAGAGGAGTCAATGCAGAAGATGAGACACAGTTTGTGCCTGGAGACAAATTTAAAGCAAACCAGGCCTTTTGAGGAAGACTCATAACCATGCCTACAAGCCTCCCTAAAGATAAACAGCAGCTTGATTTTATGGTAATTAGCACTACCTCATCCAGAACATCTAGATTAATATTCCCATCTTTTTCAAAAGAATGCCTTAAGCTCTCCAAGATTACATGTTATAGATGAACTAAAATTAATAATGCTCACCATATACCTTTGCCACAAGCTTAGCTTCCCTATTGGATCATTATCATTTAAGTGTAATTATAGCCTATAGATTGATCATAGTTGACCCCCATTGTACCAACATTGTGATTTTGCTGTATAAAATATACTTGCACAAAGAATCTTAGTGGCCACCCACTTGGGACTCCTCCTGAAAATCTAGGAACTATTCTTCTTATTATTTCCAGTGAAACTCCCCTAACCTCCTTTAGCTTGCAACTTCCTTCCTCAGTGTTGTGAGAATATAGAACTCATGCACATCTGACAACTAACAAGTTGGAAATTATTTTCCCTATCACAATTTGTTGATTATTGGTATTATTTATTGTACTGATGGAGTTCTGTTGAGGAAGTCCTTGTCTGTATCTATGTCTTCAAGTGTTTCCTCTATTTTATCTTATAGCAGTTTCAATGCTTCTGTTTTAATATCTACATCTTTGATTCATTTTTACTGATTTTAGTGTAGAGCAGTAGATGCTGGTCTAGCTTCATTCATTGGTACATAGATAACCAGTTTTCTCAGAACCATTTGTTAAAGAATCTAAACAAAAACAAAATTAAAAAAAAAGAATATAGTACTGTATTGTCAGGCATGGTAGTGCACATCTTTAATCCCTGTACTCTGGGAAACTGAGGCAGGAGGCTCACAAGTTCAAGTTCCAGTTGGGAAACTTAGCTACTTTCAAAACTCTTTCTTATAATAAAAAATTTAAAAAAAAGACAAAAGAGGTATATAGCTCCATAGTTTAAGACTACTCTTGGGTTATAATATTATATATATATTCAATATATAATATTGTAGTGTGAAATATGTATCATTTATGTGCATGTTTCAAAATTCCCTTTCTTTTAATGCAGTTTTCCAGTCTTCCACAGTCACACAGAATTAGAGCTAAGTCCTGGCTCTGTTTTGGAAGGCCTGAGTATTTATGACAAGGATTTCCCAACATGCTAGGAAAGGTAGATGGGCCTGAAATGCGTGTCATTCCTAAATAATACTCTTATGACCACAGCATGGATGATCCCACCACCAGACAAGAAAATAGGAAGATGACTTTGAGAAGTAAATCATTTGAATGTTCCCAGACTGACACAGTTTTTGTATCTAAAATAAAAAAAATTTTATCTTTAAAACAAAGTTGTTTTAGTGAAGTTTTTCCTTAGCTCTTATGTAGAACTAGAGGACATTCTCATTTTTGTTACAAAAAATGATTAAATGTTGACAATTCCCTTTTTAACCTAATAATGGAACACATAGGATTTTTCTTCTTCCATGGACTCCTTTTTATCAAAGTGAGAACTCTATGAATAAGGCCTTAACAACTCAATGAAAATTCTCACTCATATTTTCAATTTCCCCTAAAATTATAGACATAAAATTAAAGTTTTCCAGTCTCTTTCATACAGGGTAATTTTCACTGGCAAACTTTTAAAGCTGCATTGCTTTTTGCCTCTATAGATGTCAAGAAAGGAAACACTCAACATTTTGTGCTCAGAAGCTTAGAGGTAAGAAGACAGAAGCTTAGACTCTTTTCTTCAAAGCAGAGCCAGTTTTCTACTTTAGGGTTATTACTGTCATGCAATCTCTAATCTCAGTTACCAAATTTTCCAGTTGTTTCTGTTGATGATCTGATAACATTACTGTTACACCTGAAAAGGTAATTTCAGTAATATATGTTCACCCATGTTCATAGTAGCACAACTTGTAATAGCTAAATCTTGGAAACAAACAAAATGCCCATCAACTGCAGAGTGAATGAAAAAGATGTGGCATTTTTATAAAATTTAATATTACTTAGCTATAAAAAAGATGATCTTGAGGCCTTCATAGGAGGTAAATGGAGGCAACTGGAGACTATCCTCATAAGTGAAATAAATAAGAATAATATTTATAAATATCACATTGTGTCACTAGTGTAAAAAGTAATAAGAACTGTAGGAGTAATAAAACCCAAAATGTGGGGCTGGGGATTTTGCTCAGTGGCATAAGTGCCTGCTTTGCAAGTGCGTGGTCATGAGTTCTATCCCTGGTATTGAGGAAAAAAAAAAAACCCAAAATGTATAATTGCTATTGTAAAAAAGAGAGGAAAAGAAAGTGCTCTAAAGGATATAACTGCATGTATATTTAAGTGTGTAAGATAGATGACCATATTACTAAGTTTTTGTTGGATTGCTGAGCAGAACTGTTTGCAGTCTCACTGTTTGAATGTCCACTTTGTATGCTTTAATTTTGTAACTTGAACAACTATTTCTAAGAAGACAGTATGTAATTTATCAGCTAGTGATTAGTGTTTTTTCTAAATTCTATACTATTTCTATCCTTTTTTCTGTTTTGTTTTTTTCTCTCTAAATAAAATTTTTTAAAAAGTGAAAAGAACATTACTGTTACAACTTCTTCTAACACTTGCACATGTTGAATTCCATAGAGACAATAAGAAAATACTCTTAAATGTTTGACAGGTTTCCTTAATATTTTCTCTGTGCCATTATATTTTAACACGGCAGCTTTGGCAAAATGGATAGAACAGCTAATAAATAAAGATTATATGAGTAAAGATCTGTGCCTGCTCAGAGAAAGGCAATTGATTGAAGTGAAAAAGAATTTCTGCAGTGTTTATCTTAAAACTAGCACTAGTAGAACAAATCTCCCAGGAACTTTTCTGTCCTGCTCAATATCTTTTGTTTGTAGATTTTAGTCTTTGGTAAGAAAGAAAGAAAGCTTTCATGTATGTGAAGTCACTCTTGCTCCTTTCTTTTAACATTAAAATAGCCAGAGAACATTAGTAAGTTCACTTTGGAGACTGATATATAAACCTCCTAATCTTATCTACAGTGAACAGCAGACAGTGTGTGACCCAGAAGAGCTGCTTTGGTCAGTTCTTCAGAAAATATATCGTCATTTTATTTATCCTTGTGCATTTTCTTAGGATTTGCTTTGAGAGAATGCATATTTCTTTTGTTTGTACTATTTGAGAGAACACTTTCTAATTGCCTGTGAACTTAAAATATCTAAAATCAAATGTAGAAACAGGAGGTTCTTGGCTGTAATAATAGTTTCATACTGAAAACCTCATGGTCACAATATCATAATCTGGACAGTTGTCAATTAAGAGACACAGTCTGAGATGAAAGCAGGCAATGAGAACAATGACTTTTCTTAATCTAGTCAATTATTAAAATAACTAGTTCCAACTGCCTACAAGATTATTTCTGTTAACCAAAGTAGTAGTTCCTTGACAACTCCTAGTTTATAACAAACACATTTATTAACAAATGATAGGCTGACCATGTTTTTAAAACATGACAAATTTAAGGAAAACACTCAATTAAGTTGGAATTTGTAAAGATTTGTGATAGTAAAAGCTAGAAAGATCAGAATTCAGCAAGTGTGGCATAGAAAGTGAGGAGGAAGAAATACTAATGTTTGAGGTACAGAAAAGGAAAACTGAACATAAGACATTTTTTCTTAATAGCTGAGCTTTGGCAACAAAGCAAGAAACTGCATGGTCCAGGAGCCAAAGCCCTATTCTCAAGAAACTGTTAGGATACAGCTTTACTATCTAAGTTTATTTCTAGAATTCACTTGATTTTTCTACCCATTTTTATTCCATAAATCCAAGCATTCTGATTATGAGGTTTTAGTCCACACTCAGCTGGCTCCAAGGCAGGGTGGCATGACTGAGGGGCAGCCATTCATGGTGGCAGCAAACAACAAACATGAAAGGGCAAGAGTAAAGAGGCCTGCTTCCTTCCCTTACACTGTAAGCCAGCTCCCTATCCTTGGGCAGCAGCAGCACTCACACCACCAGCTACTTCCATGACTGCATGATGTTTGAGGGGCCTCCCAGACACAAATCATAACAGAAACTTAATACCCACAACTGAAGTCTTCTTTTCAGCAAAGTGGTAACCACAAACTCTGACTTCTAGAAGTAGATCAGCATCTGTTTTAACTACATACATTCTGTAACCTAGAAAAGGAAATATATTTTAATTCAAGTTGTTTGTCTGTTTAAGGAAACTGTGCCAGATCTTTTCATTATTGTTGCTTTTAAAAATCAAACCATAGTTTCTGACTTTCAATAGAAATTAAGTTGTTAGCAAATTTTGACCTATTATATACAGTTGCTAAAATGTTTACAGTGAGTTTATACTTATCTATGTTAACCTTGCTTTATGGACTTTAGGCCTTTGGGTTGTCACCATTTGTGATCTCTTAGCCATTACACATTGGATATGCTGCTTTTTAGAGTTTTACTCACTACCTACTTTTGAGGGATTACTTTTCTTCCTTTTTACAAGATGAATTCATTTTGTTCATTTGTGTGCCTACTTCCAAATGTTTTGAGGAAATTTATGTCATATTTCTTTCCAAACTAGGGTTAACAACTTCCAATTAGAAATCATCAGCTAATATAGCTTTGTGAAGCTATTTCAGATTACTAGTAAAGTCAAAGTCTGTTCTTCACTCTCTTAATTCTCATAAAGCATTGTTCTCTCTTATCAAGTCCCAGACAACACTACATATGATTAGTACTACTTATTTTCTCCACCCAGTTATAAGTACTTTTAGGGCAGAGAATGAGGAACTTAACATTTCCTTCAGGGGCTGGCATAAAGCCTAGCACAATACAAGATTAGTGAATATGCTGTGAGCTCCATTAGTATGAATATTTGTAGTAGACTGCAAATGCCTCCTTAGAACTAGAAACAGTACCATTGCACCTAACATAGTTTGCTTTTCTTCTTAATGTCTTTCAGCTGATGTTTGGCACATGTATTTAGGCAAATTAATTTAAAAAATTGTTTTTATAGTTTGAAATATTGCATTATATCTTTCATAATCCACACACCCATTAAGAGTCATATTTGTTCTAGTCATGAAATTCAACAGAGAATCTGTTTTTTAATTAATTGAACATTTCTACTCTGTTGTAAGATTCTTGTTGCTTTTGTTTGCAATATTTAAATGTTTTCCCATGGTATTTTCTAATTATTTCATAAAATAGCACAAGCAGATATGCACGAGAAATTTTTTAGCCTTCTATCTTATTTTGCCAAGGAGCCCAAACTAATTGTGTTAGCCCTGAGGTCTCTCTGTAATTTTCTCCTGGTATTGTGTGATAACATAGTCTCCTGACTTTGAAAGTAAAACAATTGCACTAAAGTCAAAGAGAAACAAAAAAGCATAAATAAGGAAATAAAAATTAATTGTTGTCTGTAATCAAGGAATTATCATCCTTAATGCTTTGGACAGTCTGGTGAAATTTTGAGACCAAGTGCCAAATTGAAACCCAAAACCAATTTATTTAGTGCAAAATGCTAATAATGCAATTAAGTCTAAATATTGAAGTGTTTAGTTTAGGAAGAACAACTCTTTTTACATGTCTTGTCTTAAAAGAAAGACATAATAACACAAGTGCCATAGGTTGTCCACAATAAATTATATTTGAATAAACATAAATTTTATCAATAAAATGGTCACATTTCTACTTAAAAATTTTTATAACTTTTTCACTTAAAACCTATGGAAAATTTTTTCATATTATTATAATTTTTCTGTAGTATCATTGTCAAAACTTGCACATTATTATGATAATTTGATGTATCATCACTTATTTCAAGCATCTTCTACTTATGGATATGGAGATATTTTTTTAACATCTTTATAAGTACCTTCAAAAATACTTTATAAAAATTAATTTTCAATGAGTAAACAGCTTTAGGTTTATAGAAGGAGAATTTAGTTGCTGTAGAAACTGCTTATAAGTTTAAATTTCTAACGTTTTGCTATTTGTTTGAATGTATCTTTATATTTCCGAGCTGAGCTTGCAATGTCACCCATCAACTTTCAGGCACATAAAATTTTGATTCTATTATAGAGCTATATAATTAGGGATGACCAAAGGACAATATTTACCAAAGCATGAGCATGGGCAGGAAGGAAGTGAGCAAATTCCTTATCTATTGTGTGCCAAAAAGAGAGAGGTAATTACACTGAGAAGATGAAAAAAGAGAAGTAGGAATCATGGTGTAAGAATGCCATGTCCATTGTGTTTGTTATGGTTAGGTTTGGCTGTCCAAAAAGTACAAAATAATAACTTCAATCCCCGGTACCGATGAATGAATTCAAGTGAATGAATTTTGGACATAAACTGCATGGAGCCAATCTGGAAGTTTCACTGACTGTTCCGCATCCCTGACACCTTCCGAATCACTGCTCAGTTTTCCTGGTATGTTGTCTTCATCCTCAAGTCCAGTGTGACTGCTGGAAATTTATATTTCAAGGAGCAAGATAGAGGAAAACAGGCCACCTTTCCACTTTTTAATTTCCTTCCTTTTTTTTTTTTTAATTTGATGCCGGGGATCGAACTCACGACCTCACATTTGCCAAGCAGGCACTTACGCTGCTGAGCTAAACCCCCAGCCCACTTTTTAATTTCATAGCTGAAAATAACTTTCATACATAAAAGTGTCAAGTCATGAGTACAAATCAGATAATTATAACAAATAAACTCACCTAAATAGTCACAATAAAAATCTAAAAATAGACTATCACCATCACCACAGAAATCCTTGGTTTATCTCCTATAACTTGCAGATCACCTCCTTTTCCCCAGAGATAATCATTATTCTCAGATTTACCATTATGCATCAATTTTTCCTATTTGTGAGCTTTTATAAATGAAGATACACAATGCAAATACTCATTCATGAAAACTTATTCTTGGAGAGTAATCCATTCCATTAGGTAGTTACACTCCGTAGACTACTTCAAAAACATCATGCGATGTTTTCCTGGAGTCCATTGTTACTAATGAAATTAGCCGTAAATCTGTGGTAATTTTTAATATACTCTATCTTATTTCTCTTTGTCTTGATGTTAAACACTTATCAAAGGTGTTGGTTAGCTTTTCTTTGAATTTATTGTACTTGGGATTCTTAGTGATTCTTGAGTGCATTAACTGAAATCTTTCATGAGGTTTGGAAAGTATGGGTCCTTATTTCTCCTAAAGTTCTGCAAGAGCTCTTAATTACTAATTTTCTTTCTTTTCCCATTCTTTTGATTCTTCCTCCTTTTCCTTTTTTTCTACTTTTTCTTCTTAGAATCCAACCCAATACATAGGTTAGGGTACTTGCATGTGTCCATTATACTTTTCCATATTTTAATATCCTTTTGTATTTTTGATATCATTTTCTCAGCTAGCTACTACTTTACTCGTAAACATACAATATGCTATTAACTCATCAGATGAGATCTCAAAAATACTTATTTCTATTAGAATTTTTATTTGGTACTTTTAAATAGCTTTGTTTTTGTTCAAATAACCTTTTATTTCAGCATATTAGAAAGTTAAATCATCAATATAATATGTGAATTAGTGTTATCAGGTTTTAGGGTGCTAGAGTCTCCTCCTAGAAGTGATTTCTAGATTCTTTCTGTCCTGAACGAGGAATTGATCAAAGTGAGCATAAACGGTGGTAAATTTCCACATTTATTAAAAGGCTCTGCAGAGCAAGTTTGGTCTGAGTAAAAGCAGTCACGTCCAGATTATCATCAAAAGTCAGTTGGAATTCTCAGAAGTCTGCACTCAGTGCTTTGGGTACAGTTGTGTGTCTGTCTAGGAGATTTTCCCAGCTAGTTCTAGCCATGCCCTGCCTTCCTGCCTTGCTAGGATAATGCTTTTTTCCTTGAGTGAGCATTTTTGCTGCTGGTGGTCAGCTAAAAGAAGTTTGAAAATCCTGTATCATTTTAATCCAATAAAGAAGAGGAGTGAGTTAAAGCTCAAATTCCTGTAATTTCTCATGACTGTCTCTTCCTGATTCAATTTTTGTTCTAAAGTGTAGTTATTCACTGCCTCAAACTAAAATCTTGGTGGTTTACTAGGGACTCTCACATTACAGAAACTTGAACTGCAGTTTTTATTCCTTTCACCCAAAATTGCATCAAAAACTCTACTTAACTTTTGATAGAACCATTATTCCAGAACCTACAGAAGCCCATGTCTTTATATTACATATACTTCCATAGTCTCATGTGTTTCCTATCATTCTATTTGTTCTATATTTAGATAATTTTTCTTCCCCTTGCTTCTTCAGATTGAGCTGCACTGTTTGTTCCCAGCTGTTTCTAACTTAGGGACTTTGCCATGCCTCCCTTATTGTTTCTCCTTAACCATTTCTGTAATTCTGTGAAGAACTGCCTCACTAAGCACTCTGATTACACCTGTGCCTTTTGTTTCTTTCCACGCCCTGATAGAAGCAAATCACAGATACCCTGCGTACTTCCCAGGGATTCTTTCTTCTCCAGAATCTTGTATACTAAGTAAGTTATTGTATGCTGGCACCAGTATATAAAAAAATACCCTCGTGAAGTAGAAATTCGTGAAAATTCAGAGAGGTAGATGTTAAGGACTGACAAAAGTAGAAGTGTGTGTTACGGCAAGTGTCAAGAAAAGGGCTAGTTCAGGCTTCAATTGTACATGTTTCAATTTTCTTTATTCTGAATAGTTACTGGTTAGTTAAAAATGGTATGGGAAACTTCCAAAAATTCATTTGACTACAAATAAGGAACACACTTTCTGCACTCTGAAGGGATTTGTACTTAAGGATACTGCAGTAAGCAGAGTCATCCTGAAGCATTGTGCAGGCAGAGCTGATTGAAGTCTGCAGCTGCCTGGGAAACCTTCATGGGTTGCACTTGGCCTCCAGGCAGAACCATTGAACCATGTTTATGACAGTGATAGAGCCAGACCTAGCACCCTCGAGGGCCAGGCTGACCGAGGCAGGGGCAAGGGTGGAGGGTTGGCTGGGCCAGACAGTAAGGCCACTGATCACATCATTTTTAAAAACTGCCTCAGTAAATTTCTAACCTCTCAACTTGTTTTGTTTTAAAACCAATTATATTCAATGGTAAGATTTTTGTGAATTACCTGGCCCAAGAATGGAATTCCGCTGTGTCTTATTTTTAAGGAAAATATCTAAAAAGCTCACAAACTATTCTTTAGTTAGATGCGTGATTGGTCACATGGTTACACTTAATTTAGAGGAAGCCGGAAATGTCACCTTTCATCCAGATGGCAGGACCCCAGATTAAATGGCAGTTCTGATGCTGCGCTGGATGCTGTGCAAAAACCAGTGCATGGTATAGAACCAGGTAATGCAGCAGGTTAGAAACAGAAAATTAGCCACATAAATAAATTATCTAGAATTCCAAAGATAAAGTTTATAAACATGATAGAGTAAAAGGGTTTCTTCCAGATACGGGACTCCAAAGTCAAAGAAAGATGTCTGGGAACTGTCTTTTGTCTTTTGATGTTGTTGTGGCCATTGTAGTCATAAAACATACGGTTCTAAGAGTTAAAATATCTGTTATGTTTATCTAGATCTGTGGTTTTCAATTTGATCAATATAAAAAGGCAGGAAAATTTTAGTTTCTTTCTTTCATAATCTTGGGTTATCTTTGCCCAAAGGCTCTTCGGAATCTTGGTTTCTTCCTATACGAATTCTCATATCCTTTAATGTGAAACAGAATTAGACAAAATGCTCTCCAACATTGCCTCTATTCTTGTTGTTTCATGGATCTGACTCAATTTAATATATATATATATATATATATATATATATATATATATATATATATTAGTTTAAAATGTAGCTGTTGCCACAGTGAGATTTTACACACAGCTGTTTGTATTTGCACACTTTAAGAACCACACTAAATTCCTATTAGCCAGAAAAAGAAAAACATGTTTCAACATTTAAGTTCATGTAATAATGTAATGCAAATGTTAAAAATCACAAATTTCCATGTATTCATTTTACCCTATATTTGAGTGATTTTTTTATAGCTATTCAAATCTATTTTAGGGATCACTTTTATTTCACAAGACTTTAAAGGTAATATTGTAGTACCTCCTAGCATCTAGTATTAATGCTGGAAACGTATTTGCCTTCTATCTTGCCTTATTTTACTTAGTTGCTTTGTTTTGTGATCCTATGCCATAGAATATGCTTAAGGAAGTCTCAAACTCTGGGTGGTTTAGACTATAGGACTTTATTGTTTGAAGCATG
>PVLA01015816.1:0-23448 GCA_004027455.1 Hydrochoerus hydrochaeris
CATTTGAAAATGAAGGCAGCATCTGCTCCAGTCACTTCTGCATGTGAAAGTGTATGGACACTGTGAAGCCAGAACAGCACACACTTGACCTGGGCTCTGCTTAAATCCTGCAGGAGGCCATGATGACTTCCAACCAGCCTCCAGTAGGAGCACTGGAGTTAGCTTAAAAACTCCCTTTCATCAGGGAAATCAGCTGCAACTTCTCCAACTCCCCTAGCTTCAGATTTTTCTCCTACCTTGACTACCTTTCATGAATCATGGGAGGAGGGAATAGCTCATGGGTTTCAACTGACCATCACAAGCTGACTGCAAAGGAAATTTTGGATCTCTTTTGCCTCCTTTGCCCATTTTAATGCAATACTGGCTGTAGTGAAAGTAATTGTATCTAAGGGCCTAACTGCCTATACTCTAAAAGAGTCAGGAACATGGGTCATACTATGAAGACACCAATAATTTTTCCTTGTGAATTACAGCTCAATGACCCAATGTGATGATGGTTCACAAAGGGAAGGTGACAGGCAATTGGATTGGAAAGACATGAGCAGTGGGTCACAAAGCCTTTTTCAGCATTTTCTCTCAAAACTACACCCCAACACACTTCATTATTTTTTCAGTGTACCTTGTGACATACAATGATCAAAAGAAAACAGTATTTCTTAGTGATGAATAATAATTCTTTTAAAGCATTTGTATCAATGGTGTTTAATTAGATTTTCTCTAACCTAGTAGTGATACAGGGGAATAAAAATGCCAACCTACTAGGTGTCCTGCTTGAGTTTGTGCTCTCTAAAATCGGAGATTGAATTTTAAGAACAACAGAGGTTAAGAGCAGAATATGTTTATTGAGAGAAAGAAAGCTTATGTCTGAAAGAGACTGGAGGGGGTCCCAAGTGGGTTGCCAAAGACTCTGTCTTTTCTAGGGACTTTTCTAGAGCAAAACCATGAGATGAGAAGGGTCCAAGATGGGGAAAATATGGAAACTGGCAAGGCAGATGGGCATGAGGTTGGGCAGAACTATGGTCAACCAGTAAGATTAACTGTTCAGGTAAAATTGACCAAATCAGGGACAAATGGGGAAGCGAGTCACACAGCAAGCTGGCATGCTTACAGAGCAGTGACTCTGTAAGGGGTTGGGATGGTGTCTCCTGGCTTCCTCAGAGTGATGCATAACTCTTTAGAATATCAATCCCTGATGTTTATACTTTGGGTGTGGTTGCATTTGCTTTGCCTTTCGTCTTAAGGTCTGGCCTGCAGCAGGAGCTGTCTGTATTCTCCCAGGTTACAAGATCTCTGGTCCTCTGCACTGGCTTCTTCAAGGGCCCAGCCCTATCTGACTGCCTATATTTGTAACTAACTCAGCTGCCAGTAACATGAGCATGAGAATTCATGGGTGTTTCCTTTTAGTCCTCTGCTTGGCCAAAGACCTGCATTTTCTGGGAGCTGCACTAGGACCTGGGGCTGCTTTTATGACTGGAGGCTCAGGGAAATTGGAAAGGTTTCAGAGGCTCTATGTTTCTGCAATAGTGGCCTCATTAGCACTGTGTTCTAATAAGTAGAGTCAAACATGTAGGCTTCCTTGGCCTTTTGTACTGGGCTTTGGCCAAGGGAAGCCAACCCATCTTATGAAGCATTGGGTCACTGAGCACTTCTCTCTGTAAGTATTCTGCAGTAGCTCTGGGCTTGTTTTTTACTCAACCATCACATTTCAACTTTGATTTCTACCTAGACCTGGAGGCTGTATGGCATGGTAGAGCACAGTGATGTCTCAAAACAAGGAGAACGAAACATTTCACATCTAACTGACCTTCACAGGAGGTGCCAAAATAGTACTGAAAATGCTCTAAGGGAAAAGGAAGACATAAGTTAGAAAAGAAACTCCAGAGCAGACCACTACTAATAGCTATACATATGCAAGCTGGGGGATCCATCCGAGCCATGTGGGGTAGGATGGCAGACACGTCTGAACATGCACGGAGCATGTGTATGCATTTGTGGGGAGAGAGGCAGTTGCAGGGCGGGTGGACTGTGGAGCACCTTGGTGTCACTGGATTTGAATAGCTTTTTGATAAAATCATGTGTCAACTTGCAAGTTTACTGGCCTTTACTAGACAGCTTCAGGGCTTTCCAAAAACCCACTGGCCTCCTAGGAAGCCCTCTGCAAGGTGACAGCTGTTTTTGAAAAGGTGCCTGTCACCCGGACCATTATGAAAGCTTCATCTTTCTCTGCTAGCTGCTCTTGGGGACATGAAAAATACTCCACTGTGTCTGACTGTAATTAAACTTTGAGCTGAAGTTTTACCCTGCAGCTTTGCTGGCAAATGCAATCAAAATGAATGAAGTGGAATATTTATGGTGTTAATGTGAACAGGAGTTAAAATAATGCATGTAGTTCACTTAATTATGTTCCTGGTGACTTCCCTACCCCCTCCCAGCATCTGGTCTGGTTGTACCAGCTTTTCCTTCCCTATATAGGCCCATCTCCTCCTTGCTTCTCTGCTATGATTTTATTTTGTTTTTCTCAATGACTGCTGTTGAGATGGACTGTACTGGTTACTCCTGCCCCACATTCTGCTGCCACTGAAACATTCTTTATGTTCATTTGGGGAACAAATGTCATTTGGCCATTTTCAGGTACAAGAACTAGAAATGGCTGGATCCCATCTCCCCAGGATTTGTCCTCTTTCCTTGGTGTCCAGGTGGGCTGGAGCCCTGGGCTCTGCTTTCTCTTCCAAGTGGGACTAAAGGGGAGGGGCTCTTTACAAATCACCTCCACGTCCACCTTCACACCGAGAATCCTTCTGCTTATTTTCTGGGGCTCCCTGTGCTTTTAGTGTTATCCTGGTGGCTTCTTTGGAAGTAAAGTTTTGAAGGTGATAGGAGACATGTACCTCAATTTTCTTTCTGTACCTGTAATTCCAGGCTCCTGCCAAACAGGAGAAGTTTATAGGGACTTTAATGATCAAACCTCATGATGTTCCCTTCCCTCAGTGCTCAGCTGTGTTCAGCATCCCCGCAGCAGCCTTGCAGACATGCACACCAGCTCCATGTCCTCAGAGTATCCTTCTGGCTGAGGATGCAGCTTCGTCGCCATAAAGTCACAAAACTACAAGAGGTGACTGCTCATCTGTGGTAGGAAATGAGGAGAGATGGTCCTACAAAGAGCAGGGAACAGCATAGACTCTGCATTTTTCTCTTTGCTTTGGGGAGAAATCAGTTGTGCTCACCTGTTGGCAGTGATTCCTGAACCTGAGCCAACACTTATGTGGTCATTTCCAGCCTCCTATTCTCTTCTGCACCACCCACCATCAAGACTTTATCCTAACTGTTGTTTTGTCCTGATCAAAGAATGTGCTTGGGGTAGAAATGGAGGGAACCTACTTTGGATTACCCAGGGTAAGAAAGCAGGTTATCATCTGAGAAAGCACAATCCAAGGGCAGTGAGATGTGCTGAGCCTCATGGGACTGACTGCATCTGTTTATTCCTTCCACTCTGCTTCCCACCAGTGCCTCTCTTTTCTGCTTCTTATCACCTGCCCTTACTCTGTAGACTTGCCGTCTCCTCTCTTTGTGCAACATTTAATTAAAGGTACCTACATTGCTACCACTTTAGTTCAAGGGAACAGTTAAGCCTGAGACACTGGTATTTGGGTGGGCTTGCCAGTTGCCTCCCTGGGGTGCAGAGTGGTTCACATTTGTGTTCCAGTCTCTTTTTTGTGTTTGGAAAGTACACCTCAGAGGATGTAGGTGGCAATTGGTTGGAATGCAAAGGAACTATGAATCCCAAGACATGGTGGTGGGGGGAGTCTCAGGTTCTAAGTCCCCTCACTTCCAGGTCTTTGCTGCATTGAGCTCATCTGCTTCCCTATGTACAGGACAGGAGCCAGAAACCATGATGGACTTACTTTTTCCTTCTCGTGTAGGAAAACCAGGTCTTTTTCTTGATACTCTCTGTCAACAGAGAATACTTCTGTAACCAGACATGTAGTTTCCCCTATACCAAGTAATTCTCTGTGGATACCAGATGAGTAATTTATTATGGTTTGGATTAGAAACATCCCCCAGACACTCATATTTTGAAGGTTTGTTCCCTGGTGCTGCAGTGTTCAGAGGTGGGGCCTTTAGGAGATGGTTGGATCATGGGCGCTTTGACCTCTTACTAATGGTTTAATCCACTGGTGAATTCATAGCTTAATGGGCTACTGGGTGGTGCAGGAAACTTGAGAAGGTGAATCCTTGCTGGAGAAAGTAGGCCAATGTGGGTGCATCTTTTCCTCTATTGCTCTCTCTTTCTCCCTCTGCTTTCTGGCTGCCATGATGTCAGTAGCTTTGTGCCACTGTGGTCTCCCCACCATGGTCTTCAGCCATATACTCAAACTGACACGGCCAAGTGACCATGGACTGAAACCTGTGAAACTGTGAGCCAGTTTAATACCTTTCTTCCCTTATGTTCAGCTATTATATCATTATGACCAAAAGCTAATACATGTTTCACAGTTCAATTCAGTGTTGACACTTCTCCTGGGGTGTGGCATCAGATTCCAGAGGTGAAAGACTTAATCCCACAAGATAGCCTCCACTTTTGGATGGCAAGTGTAAGCCCAGGTTGTCACCTGGGCTTCTGACCCATGGATAGTAAAGCAGAACATTCAGTGACCACTCCTTCAGTCTGATCACTTTCTGAGGTGGCTCACAGGACTCAGAAAAACAGTCTTCTTACCAGAATAATTATTTATTATGAAAGTGATACAGGGGAATGAAACTCCCAACTTCCTGTATGTCCAGTATGACTTCATGCTCTTTAAAACTGAAGAATGAATTTTAGGAACAATGGAAGTTAAGAGCAAAATATATTTGCAGAGAGAGAGAGAAGCTTCAGTCTGAGAGACAGGAGTTTCATATGAGTTGCCAAAGACTTTTTAGGGACTTTTATAGTATTGTAAAACCATGAGGTGAGATGGGTCCAAGGTGGGGAAAACATGGGAACTCACAAAGTGGGCATAAAGTGGGACAGAACTATGGTTAACCAATAAGATGAATTGCTCAGGCAAAATTGATTAAATCAGGGACAAATGAGGAAGCCAGTCATGTAGCAAATAAGCATTCCTAAAAAACAGTGACTCTTCTTACAGGGAATTAGGATGGTGACTCCTGGCTTCCTCAGCTTGATAGGGATCTATTTAGAATATCAGTCCCAGGATGTGGGTGCATTTGCTTGATCTTTTGTCTTGAGGTCTAGCCCATAGCAGGTGTCTGTCTCCCCCATAGTTGCAAGGTATCTGAGCTTCTACTCTGATTGGCCCTGGATGACTGCCTGTAATATTTCTGTCTAACTCAGTTGCCTGTAACACAAGGATCTATCTGCTCAGGAACAGTGGCATGCAAGAGATGCATAGGACTATGTGTGGGAAACCACCATGTCCATCTGCCTAGCAGTCTCATGTCCAGCAACCAGTAAGCTCTCCAAACATTGTCCTCCTGGATTTTTATACTGGCTTTGTTATGTAAGCATGCTTTGTTAAATAAGCATGGTTCCACCTGGAACCAACTTAATCTGAAACCCCTCCTCCTTCCTGAAGGTCAGACCAGAACCAACTCAACCTGTTCCCCACCCTTCCATCCTGCAAGAGAGACCAGTGTCTGGGGCTGTAACCCTCTCCTCACACCATGGGTTCCTCTGGCAATAAGTGCCACCCTCCCACACATAAGGGCTTTCTAAAAGTCACAGATTTCAAAAAATCTCCTTGATAGCCAATGTGGTGGCCCATACCTGTAGTCCTAGCACTCTAGGAATGCAAAGGCAGGAGGATCAGAAGTTTGAGCTCAGTTTGGGCAACTTAGCAAGACCTTGTCTCAAAACAAAGAATACTGGGGATGTGGCTCAGTGCAGAAGCCATGAGTCCAATCTTCAGTACCCACAAAACAAAACAAAATTTCTTTCTTATTAACTAGAACATTTATAGAGGCTTTAGAATTTTGGAAATATAGCTAAAGGCCAAAATGCACATACCATATAATGTCACAGTATCATACTTCATCTCCCAGTGATGGGCATCATGATAGTTGCAGCCTGGGAGTAGGCTTTGCCAAGGATTTTCAGAGGTAATTAGATGAAGGATAGTGTAGGCTCATTAGCAGGAAACCCTTTTCCAATTATGAGATAAGTGAAACTGCAAAATGATGCTTCAGGAAAATCAGTAGTGCCATCATCTTTGGAGCCATTTACCAGCCAGCCAAAAATCTGCTGGAGTCTGTGGCCCAAAGGGGAGGGGACAGAGAGAGCTGTCTGCATCTGGAGAGCATCTGGGACTGCTGAGCACAGCCTTTGGGCTGGTTCCTTAGCTTTGGCCTTGAGCCAAAATTGCAAATGGATCTGAAGCCATTGGGGTTCTACTCCTTATGCTTCGCAGATGAGCAAATGCCTGTGGGCACAGTGTTTTCAGAGGAGAATCTGGGCATCTTTTCCAGCTGCCTGCCCCTGACAGTTACTGGGAGAGCTTGCAGGTGGACAGGAACAGTCTGAGTAGGAACAGTATCTACTTATGTTGAACCTAGAGGCAGGAGGAACCTAGAGATATTCTGGTTCTGCTCATTCAGGGGAGGTGGAGGGCGGTGTTTGCAAGGCCTCAGCGTGGACCCACTTGGAGACCAGATAGTCCCACATGACTATACCTGACTTCCAGGCCGGATTTCTCAGTGTGGCAGGCCAACCTCTCCTGTTAGACTGCCCGAAGCACTTACTCCTTCCCTTGACAAGCCTATCTAAATCAATGAGGTAAAGTACAGATTTCCAAAATGCCTAAGATTTTAATGAGCAATAAAAAAGTCAAGCCACTGAACTGAATGCAATTCCTTTTTGGTAGGAAAATGTTGGAAAGGGTTCATTTGCTGATATTAGTGTAATATTCTTTTTTGGAAAGACTCACAAGAATCTGATCAGTAGTCAGCTTTGGGAAGAAAGATTTGGGGAAAGGAGATTCTCAGCTTTCATTTTCACACTTTCCACTGTATTACCATTTCTATCTATGTACTTTACATTTTCACCTTAGCAGGAATTCTGTGGGCAGTGGGATTATGTATCATTTTCTTTTCTTTATCATCTTTGTGTGTTAAGAATGCATCTACCACTGCCCCTAGCAGCAGGTTCTCTAGGGGAAGGGGCCCAGAAGTTGGCATTTAACATGCATTGCCCTATTTGAGAAGCCAGCTCTTCATCCCAGATGAACATCCTGACAAAACCAGGGCCCCTCCATCAACCAAATGTTTTCTGGTGCTTAGTTGTTATTTCCATGACTCAGAGATGATAGTGCCAGGCTGGGCTCATTTATATAGGGTTCCAAATGCACTCCTGAGTCTTGGCTCCCCAGAGGAAATCTCTGACTTCCTCCTCGGAGACCAGTTAGAGAAAACACTCTTTTGAAGAGCTCAGGTACTTAGGTTAAGCCTATGTGGGTGATTTTATGTCAAACTCAACTTTCCCCAATCACAGAGTGAAATCCACTATATCTCACTCTGTAATTCACAGAAATAAGCAAGGTGTGTACACCAGAGGGTGCTGGGGAGAGCCCTGGGCACCATCTTTAAAATTCTGCTTACTATAGATTCTATAGAGACACTTCCTGCATTTTTACATTAATATGATACCAAAGATTTTTGATAGATACCTTTTTATAGGTATTATGTATATTTTCTCTTTTATTTCTGGTAGTTTGCATCTTTGTTCATAAGGTACCAATTGTCTAAATTTTTTATTTTTATGTCATATTCTTTTTTGATTGTTATCGAGATGGTAGTCATCTCATCCAGAATTGGAGAGTTTTCCTTCTTTTCCTTACTTTTGTCTTTCTTTTTCATTTGTTCTCTGAAATAGTTTGCATGGGGTTAGATGATTTGTTCCTTGATAATTTGTTTATCAATGTGAAAAGTTAAATTTAGGCTACATTAGCATTTTAGAGAGTTTATTTGAGCTTTCAGCAATTCCTAAATCAGGCACCAGTTCTAGGCTCCACCAAAGGAGTATGAGAGGAAAACTTTTGTAAGATCTTCTCAAAAGCAAGACAAAGAAAAGCCTTGATTGCTTAACTGAAAAGCTTCTAGTTGAAGTTAGCTGGCAGTTTGTGATGGGATGAGCTTAGGACTGTTTTACTGGTTACCCCAAGTTGGGCCTTACCCTTGATGTACCTGGGAGCCTAAAGCCCTGCGAGCATCTCAACTAGCCTTTACCGTGACAAAACACCTGAGCTCATCAATTTAAAAAGAGAAAAGGTTTACTTTGGCTCGTAGGATTAAAAGGTTTAATCTGTGGTTGGTTGTCCCCATTTGGGCCTGTAGCAGCACAATACATCATCACAGAAGGACATGGATAAGAGGCCTGTTCATCTCTTAACAATTAGGAAGGGAAAAACAAGGACTGGGGTTCCAGTGTTCCTTTCAAGAGCTCACCCCCAATAGCCTGACTCCCTCCCAAAAGCACTATAGGCTGGAGATCACGCCTATAGGGCACACTTTGACTTAAGCATTTGGGGGACACTTATTCAAACCATGACACCACAAATACTATCTGGGTCCACAGGTTTGCACGTGAGGGTCTGACCTGGTCCAAGACTGATGTTCTTCTATCTTTTTATTGCTCTTACTACCTGTCATGCTTTGTTTTCCTTCTTTGGTATTTTGTTGGGTTGGTTGATTTTTCTTTCTATCCTTTTAAAATTTTACCCCTTATGCTGTATGAGTCTGGACATTTTAAATTTAATTTCTTTTCCATGTCTACCTTAGCACCCAGAGTTGACTGAATGATGTGCAGCGTTGATCTGTATCCCTGCTCTTCTCCTTAGCAGTCCAAAGACCTTTGGATGCCGTAACTGGATTTACCCTTTGTCATCTCCTGTGTTATTAGTTTTCCCATATTTTGCTTCTAGTTATTTTTTTTAATCTACCAAGTTAATCACTACTATTGCTTGTTATCTGTCACAATCAGTGGTTGCTTTTGTTTTCACTATTTCTGCTAATTTCTTTGCTCACCAGTACTTCTTTGGATTTTCATTCCTTTGGAAAGGGAAATGGATTAACGTTGGTGCTTTACTTATGATCTGTGGGAGTTTTTACTTAGTCTCATCTAAAAATATCTTTATCTTATCCTGACTCTTGAAAGAAAAGTTGAGTTGCATTTAAATTTTTAGCTTAACAGAACATTTTTTTTTTTGCACTTATCATTCCATTTATACTGTTTAGGCCCTTTTAAAAGACTTGTGTTACCCATTGCAGACTGTAAGCACTATAAAAATGTATATGAGAGCATCCCCATTTCTGATTTCTGTCTTTATGGTTGACTATACTTTTTTTTTTTTCATTTTTCCTCTGATATTTTTTGGTTTCAGTAAGATATGAGTGTGTGTGTGTGTGTGTGTGTGTGTGTGTGTGTGTGTGTGTGTTGTTCTACTTGGAGTGATCTTTTATCTTTTTTTGTGGTGGGAATTGAACCCATGCTTGCCAGGCAGGTTCTGTGTCACTGAGCTATATCCTGGGCTCTTGCTGGGCTCTTTTAAAGGGAGCATCTCTTTGAAATTATTATTTCTGAAAAAATTTTAGCAGCGATTTCTCCCAATTTGCCTCTATCTAATTCTTTACTTTCTTTTTAAAATTTTTTAAATTTTAAATAGGAACAAATAAGAAATAACAGTAAAACAGAGTTTCAAAGCAGGCTAGTATAGAGTAACAATAATCAACATTTACTTTTTTCTCTAATACTTACTAGATGCATAGTGCATGCATCTTATACTTAGCTGATGTTTTCCCTTTTATGACTTTTCTGTATTTCAGATGCATTCTCTAGTTCATTGATTAGATACTGAATGAATTACCTACTTTTTAACCAGTCTGTTGAATTTTTAACCAAAATGACTATAGTTTTTGTCTTTTAGTTTTGGCATTTTTAAAAAACATGTCTGTTTTCACTGCTATATGTAGTGTGTACAGTTTTAATTTCTTCTTTTAGAGCTTTAATGAGCTTAGGCACATTTCATATTATGTTTTAAATGGCAAGTCTATTGTATAAAGGTCAGGTTTCTTCTGGTTTGCAGTCATCTGCTGACTCTTGTTTGTATTGTTTTCCCCCAGGCTTTGTAACTTTAGCACCAGTTGTTCTCTGCTGGGTCTGTCTTTCCTTAAGGATCTCCAGGTTCTGAGTCTTGGGAGCATCTTTTTTGAGCAGTTTTGCATTTGCTTCTAGAAGACCCTTTTGGAGTAATGTTAGACTATAACCAATTTTTATAACAATGGCTATTGGGGGTTTTCTTAACCCACATGCAAAGTGGAAGCTCAGACCCCAGAATGTGCAGGGGGCAGGCCCACAGTTTTTAATTTTTCAAACAATTCATTTTTCTTCAAGGACTTAGGCAGAAATATGTGAGCATCCTCTCGGTCTCATTGTGCTGCTGGATGAATTTTCCTCCTGTCCCACCCAGCTTCACAGGGAAGGATTTCATGTGTTGTGTGTTTGTGGAATTCACCTGCCTGCTATAGATTAAGGCTTCTGTTTTTCCCTCATGTGCACAGGAGCAGCAAGGCCCCCATGTCAGCAGCCCTTGTGTCCCCAACTCAGCGTCTGAACTGATTTTAGTGTGTAGAGCTCTGGTTTGTAATTTCCTCACCATTGATGATTTCCTGTATTTGTTATAAGCTCATACCTGCATTTAAACTGGGTATTTTTGTTTATTTGTTTCATTCATCACTCGTAAGTATTTTTGGGTGGAGATTTAGGCTTATTTGTGTCCTCAATCTTGCCAGAAATATACATGTCAGCAGTAAAATTTTAAATTTACAAAGCAACTGTTCTTGTGTCTCATCCTCAGCTGTCAGCAGGGTCCCCTATGTCTGCAGTTCCAGCAGAGAACAAAGCTATTCATCATCACTTCCTGGAGCATCACAAAGTTGTCTTTTTCAGGACTTGTGCCTTGACATTGCATACGTTTGACAATGAAATAAAAATGCAGACAACTGTTCACACTCACCGAGACTGATGCAAACAGTGGGTTCTGCCTTCTGTTAAGTTCTCAGGCAAGGAGAGAATTTGGGGGTCTGGATTAAGTTTTTAAGTTGTAAGTTCTTTGGTGGATATTTCGGAGCATAGTTGCTTTCCTGTTCCAACTTGCAATTTTTAGGAATTATTCTTAGGAAGGTATTTCTTCATCAGAAGAACCTGAGGGTGAACTTTTCATGTGTGCCATTTGAGTCCAGGATCATCTGTTGGGGAGTAATCGGGGAACCCTCTTACATACACATGGCTTATTTGGTGAGTTCACCTTTTGCTGAGCTTAGCCTGACTTACAAAGAAGGAATTTCTAGGAAAGCCCAAATCTGCTGGTGTACATTCTATACAAAATGAGTTGAAAACAGTTAGATGTTTATGTTTCATCTCTCATTTGTAGAAGATGGGGCTGGAGAATCTGCATTTTAAAGCTCTCCATCCCAAAATGGCCACCATGAGATGGCAAGCCGATGTTTCCCTGGCAATTTTAGCCAACAGAACTTCCTTTGAGGGCTGGAGGTGTATGTGGCTCTGTGGTAGAGCACGTGCTTAGCATGTGTGAGGGAGGCCCTTAGTTTAATCTCCAGCATTGAATCAAAGAATTTCCTTTGACATTGACAGAGTACTAACAGAAAGAACTGAGAGGTCATAGACTGTTTTGTGCCAGAGAGATATAATAGTTTCAGTGATTTATCCAGCAGCTCATCTTTGAATGTGTTTCTTCGGAGATAAGGAAAGGGGAAAGGGATATTTTAAAGCTACTGACGTGAGAGAAAAGGAGGAAAAGGGGTTAGAAGACAATCTAATTGGGCATTAACTTTCTTGTGGTTTGTGTCAAAATGTAACTTCAATTTCAATTAAGCAAAGCACCTATTTCCCTACCCCTGGCTGATTGCAGGTTGCCATGGCAACAGACATATTGCTTTCTGAAGCCCACCCCTGCTACCTGCCTTGAGCTTACAGAGTCCACAAGCTGTAGGACTCAAGACTTGGCTTCTCTGCAGACTCAGGCTGCTATGGCATAGTGAGGGACAAATGCCAGTAAGGAGGCGAGGGTGTGTCACATCAGGTGGCTTATGTAGACAGCTTTACTATAATCACTCCAGGAGCTTGTGCCAGCAGCCCCAATAGAACATTGTGTTCGTACTAGGGTGCTTTGGAGTGGACTGTAGAACCTTGTAAATAGAGACATCACAGGTGATCCTGTGGACAGGTGCACCTCCCTGCCACCTCCCCTTGGTGCTCATGCACCAGGTGATCAGAGTACCAGTTTCTCTGCTGATTTCCCTTGGGTCCTCACAGAGTAGGGTTTCCCAGAATGGGTTCTACCAGCTTTCTACACTGACATATTCCCATCAGTGTTCTTGGTTCAGTAAATGGGGGAGATTGTGGAATGTCTCATCCTACCAGAGATTTCCAGAGGAGAAACATGTTCTTGGAAAAAAATGATGTGTCCCATTTGGGGAAAGATGACTAAAATGATGGCAGCATTCCCCAGATGGAAGTTCCCAGTAAGCAGTGAGAAGGACGCCTGGGAACTGAGCCTGAGATTCTGTTCTTAGTGGGTCTCCATTGTGTGTTCCTTTGTCCTTTGAATTGTGGTACCTAGAGTGCCTGTCACACCTCTAGACACCTGCCCAGCTCTATCACGGGTTCCAAGAATCTGCACTTTGCTTCACTTCCTGTTTTTTTTTTTTTGTTGTTGTTGTTGTTTTTCCTTTGCATGCTCAAGTTTAAGAACCACTTTCAAAGACTAAGCTTGGCCTGGCCTCGGTAGAGTTTCCTACCATCTAACTGCTTGTAGATCACCCAGTGTCCATTCCTGGCCTTGATTTAGGCCTCTCTCCTATATGGGAGCTGAAGGTGCATAAAGGGTCACTGCCCCTCTGTCTTCCGGCCCTGTGGACCTTGCTCACATGAAGGACAGTGCTCATCTGAGTACCATGTGGAAGAGTCCGTCTGCATTGCTGTTCTTTTCAGCAAGACCTTGCTGCCTTTAGCCAAAGCTGAAAGCACAGAAAGCTCTCAGCAGTCATGCTGCTCCCTTCTCTGCTTGCTGGATAGCGTTTGTTTTCATATTAGGAGCCAAGCCATTCTTCATGTGCAGCTGTGGTCCCTGTCCAAGTTGGAGCAGCAGGAGAGTGCATGCCTCTGCTCTCCCCATCTAATCCAGTGGTGTTGGCAGGCAGGGCACACCTTGGCATCAGGACAGCCTCTTCTGTCCTCACATTTATTTCACTAACTCCTACCCCATTTGATTTCTAATTTCCTTTATTCTTGCTCTCTCAGAATCAATTTTTTTCTTTGCTCTGTTGGCTCCAGCAAACCTCAGGTCAGCAGAGATACTTTTGCCAATAGTTTCTGTCTGACCCAGTGCTTCTGTCTCAGAAAGCAGAGGGCTTGAGAGTACTGCTGCCATACACCAGGAATCCAGTGGGGCCTTCTGAAGCTCGGCCGGGCATCTTGGCATAGTGCCCCTTGGGCTGAGTGCATGAAGACAGCATCTTTTGAAAATTCAAAAGCCCCCAACTTGGTGATCGATGGTAGAGGAAGATCTGTTTCCCTTGCAGAGAGCTGTATTCTAATGTGTCATTTTTTTCTTTCTAGAAATCAGTTTTCCTTCTGTTCATTACCCTTGCTATTTGTATTTATAGATCACAGAGTGGTGTTGGCTCTTCCTAGCAACTAGGTTCATCAAGTTATTGTATTTCTATTTCAGTTGAATTTTTCAAAAATTATATATATATATATGTAATGTATGTTACAAGGATGTTTTATATACAACTATACCTGTATCTGTGTCTACCTATGTATAACTTTTAGAAATTCACCTGGGAAATAGACTTAATAGGCTTAATGCAATAGTATCAAATATGTATTATATATAGATTGTGCATGTATTTATTATATCTGCTCTATCTATCTATCTATCTATCTATCTAACACAGTCTGCTCTGGATAATAAGGAACCAGCAGCCTATATCAGGGATGGTACTGATCTACTTTTTGCTCATCTCACAGGTTGTAACAATTTTTAAGAAATGCAAATTTGTATCAGTATTATCTAAGTAAACCACATTAGAAAACAAACCTACTATTTTAAAGAAAATGAGAGGAAAAAAGAGTTACTTGGTATTCCAAAGCAATGTAGAGTACCTTAAATGACAGGAGCTCCCACCTCTTATTGATAGAAAGTCTCTATTATCTTTAGCAGCAGGTAATCCTTTCTGAAAGTTGAAAATGTCAGCACGATTGTGGAATTTAAAGTGTTCACATTACAGCCCAGACACAGTTCTACCGTGCTAACATAGAGATGTGGGATTTGATGGTGCTTGCAAGTTCAGCACCAAATCCTATTGTGATCTAATTTTTCTCCTCCGCCACAGGCAGATTTAAGTTAACAGTAGATCAGGTATACTAGACACACCGCTAGTCTTTCTTTTATATTTTTGTAAGTGGATCACTGACTTATTTTAGAAAATATGTAAGGGAGGCTTCCATTGCTCTTGCTAGCCAGGGGCACCTGCAGCGACTCTCAGCTGTCACAGCAGTCCTGCAGTGTGTGTGAAGGGAGGGAAGGTCCTTATGCCCATTTAGGAAACATGGAAACTGAGGCACAATAAGAAAATGGTGGGGTTAGGATAGGAACTTGGGGGATGGGATGAGACAGAGAAACAACTACTTCAAAGTGAATGAGGGCACACTGCGTCTCTTGAATATATACAATTATTAGGTTCCAATGTAAAATAAAACAAGACTTTAAAAACAAGCAACAAAAACTGCTGCCTAGGCTTTCAGTTGCTAGAACCACCTTTTCCTTCTACACTGGCAACAGTAGAAAAGTGCAGAGAAAATTCCAAAGAGGTAAGAGAAGAGGAAGGTGGCAGACAGCTGTCCCTGGGCTGTGCCTGTGGGAGAACTAGAGGCTGCCTTTGCCTGGGGCCCTGCTGGCCCAACCCAACTGACCTTTGCTTTGATAACAGTGCCCAGAAGAGGATTTGGAGAAACTGACAGAGCAGCCATTGCCAAGGTCATAATGTGTGCATGGGACACAGCTCTCTTCTCCTCTCCTATCCCCTCCTCTTTCCCTCACTCCCCATGGACACTGCACCGTCTAAAAAGAAGAGTGAAGGGAAATTTTCTGGGGCTGATAACTAGTCTAGGGAAAATCAACAGTTGGATGCCATGTGTTGGAATCAGTTCCACTGATCTAATGATTTGGGGAGGCAGTGGCAAAACTGATAAACCAGCGGGGGCATTTGAGATCCTCAGGAACTTCCACTCCAGCCTCCAGCCTCCCTAGAAGTCCCTTCAGGCTTTTCTTTCCTCCACACCCACAACTCAAAGCTCGGCAGAAGTTTGCCACCATAAGACTCCTGTTCTTTTACAAGGAGAACACCCAGATTGCTTATTCTTTATCAGTTGGGACCCTATTCTTGAATTTTTTTTTAATATATAAAAGCAACATCAGCTCCTCTCAAGGGGGAAGCAGGTCCAAAGTGGCAGGCACTCCCCTCCCTGGACCCCAGCCTTAGCCCTAGGGGGGCACGGATGCACCACTGCTGCCCTTGGCATGGTCCTGTTGGCAGCAGCAGTCTGCACAAAAACAAGAAAGGCTATTATTTTGTAATAGGTTGTGCAGGTGACACAAACCTGGAAGTAAGGCTTATTAGCCGCTTTCTCAAAGCTCATGAACACTGTAAAACTACATATGTTCATTGAAACATGAAGCATGAGATATGTCTACCAGCCTACAGAGAAACTGGTCCATGGTATTGACCACTATCAAAACCAGCAGTGTCGTTTTAGAAAATTGGGAGACTTTAAACCTCTTCTTGAATTTTGACACTCCAAGGTAGGCATTCCATCGACTGTCACATTGATACTCCCCATTGATCTCACCAATCACAGTGCAAGCGGATGATCATATCCACACCGCTCAGCTCTAAATTATCTTCCTGTAGCTCATATGCCATGTTGACAACACAGCCATTTCACTTTCTGAGGACCAGAAATTGTCAGTGTAATAAATGATTCCTCGGTGGTTTGTAGTAGTTCTTCAAGCCGTTTAGGGTCTCTCAAGTGAGACGTTTTTTAAAAATGTAGATCTGGAAGGATTTTTAGTTGCATCCCCTTTCTTCATTTCTTATCTCCATTTTCCATGGGAAGACCAATTTGGCTAAATTGTCATCTCAGATCCCAGGCATGATTGCAGCATGGAACTCCATACCCTGTAGTGCTGCCCTCATCCACTGGTTAGTGTGAACTTTGCTTCCATCTTCATGCGTACTCGCCACATTCATGGGTGGTGCATGAACGCTGTTACCTCAGAGGCAGGTTCGCCCACACTACAGGACATGACAGATTCACCTTCAGATTTCAATTTGTCCACAAAGTTATTTACTTGTTTTCCTTTGGCTCCAAGTTTTAAAGCCCTGCTGGGGCCTGAAGGCCTAGCTGATGGTACAGCTGCCACTTTGGGTTTATCAGTCTCAATGACAGTCTCTGTGATCAAAGCAGCTGTGCTGCCTCCCAAAACTGTAGAGCTCCAAATCCCCCACATCCTGGAGTTTTTTTGTTTTTTGTTTTTTGTTTTTTTTCCCTGCCTCTGCGTCTCTTCAGGCCTATTGCAACTCTTTGGCTTTATGCCACATCTTGACCAAATACAATTTTTGGTCATATGGCTATTTGGTTCTGCCTATCCAGGAGCAGAAGATGCCTTTCTAATGTTCTCTGCAATCTCTTTTTTTCAGAGTACTGTAGTTTTTATTATGGAGATCTTTCATTCTTTTTGTTAGATTAATTCCTAGATATTTAATTTTTTGTGATGCTACTGTAAAGCTATTCCTGCATGGGTTGGTGTACAGGAATGTTACTGATTTTATATCCTGCCATTTTGCTGAATTTGTTGATTAATTAGTTCTAAGGGTCAAGTTTTTGGGGTTTTCTATATAAAGGGTCATGGAAGTCAATGAAGATTGTTTGACTTCTTTTTTCTATATATATCCCTTTTATTTCTTTCTCTTTCCTGATTGTTCTGGCTAAGTTTCAACTCAAGTATTAAAAAGGATTCGTGATAGTGGACATCCTTGTCTTGATTTTAGAAGAAATGCTTTTAGTTTGTCTCCATTTAATATGGTGTTGGCAGTAGATTTGTCATAAGTGGATTTTAGTAATTTGAGATAAGGTCCTATATGTATTTTCCTTAGGATTTTTTTTTAAAAAATCAGAAATAGATGCTGGCTTTCGTCAAAGGCTTTTTCTGTGTCTGTTCAGATGATCATGTAAATTTTGTCCTTGTTTATGTGATGTGTGATGTCTACTTACTGACGATTGTCAAACCATCCTCACATGAGTGGGATGAAGCCAACTTGGTCATATGGTATATGATAAAGGCATCATATTACAATGATATATGCATACCTGTATTGATAGCAGCAAAGCCCCTAAGAGCTGAATCTTGGAACTGGCCTCCATGCCCACCAAGAGATGAACAGATAAAAAAAATGTCGTATATACCGCTACTACTCAGTAACAAAAAGAATGCATTTGGGTCATGTATTGGAGAATGTGTATGCTTTGGTAACCATAAAGCTAAGTAAAATAAATCAGACACAGAAAGTTAAGTATAGCATGGTTCTTGTTCTATGAAAAACCCAAAGTATAATAATTTAAAGGACAAAATAAAAGATAGGTGATAGGAAACAGAGAGGTAGACTTTGTGAAGACAGGAAGGGAACCTAGGAATGAGGGGAGCTGGGAGGGAGGAGGGGAGATGGTGAATGTATTTATTATGTGTCACAAACATGCTGATAAACAATGTAAAGAAGAAATAAAGTAAGATGTCAAAATGAAAAAACAAAACAAAAAAACCAAAGCTACCCTTTGGATATTCTCTGTGGTACGACAGAGTTTGTGACATCATTTGTTCCCTTCCAGGTTGGGGCTGTCTCCTTGATCTTTATGGAATCTGAGCCTTGGGTGAATCCATGCCCATTAGATTCCTCAAAGCACAAAAAAAAACTTCTAAATAATTCCACTCATGACCAAGTAACAGGGTTCTTAAAGAGATCTTAAAAGTTTTGCTTTTAAGGGTCCATATTAGAAGTCAGCAAAGTACAACCCAGAGGCCAGAAGCCCTAGGACCTTTACAAAAAGCAGGCCTCACATAAGCAAATGTTAGTTTAGTAATAGATAAGGTATTGTGGAATGAAATTCTTAACCCTAAGGAAGATCATGAAGCCTCTAAATTTATGAGCAAGTAGATGTGTATAGACATTTTGTTTCAGGAAGAGCATTCATGTTTCTGGCCCATGCTACAAACATTCATATACTATATTGCAAGCACTGTGCAAGGTTGTGTAGACACAGTAAAAGTAAGACAGACCAGGACCCTTCCCGGGTGGTGAACATAGACACAGATGACCAGTAAGTGATGCACTTGAGAGCTCAAATATGACAAATCTGGCTGTAAAAAGAGTTCTTGCCCCTTTACACCCACTTGCGTCCTTTCTAATACACCATTCAAGCTGTGCTCGAGGCCACTCATCAATGTAGCATTTACGCCACAGATGTCTCAGAGCGCGACGCGTTGGCCCTTTTAAGTTCGGCAACATGAGGCCAATTTTTAAGTGGTGATTTGTAATTCCTGTCTAGGTCACTTTCATTGTTCTGTGGGACTAAACTCAACAGAGAGATGGGAGGCAGCTGGTTGTGCCTGATTTTAAGATAATTTGGACAATGAACACACATCTTTTTTTCTAACCAAAAAAAAATATCGAGTATGTGTTTGTTGTTCTCTGTTTAGCTACTGGAAATTGTGCATGTTGTTCCACTTGACCTCTAGTAGCTAAAGGGAATTTGTTGAGAAATACTGATATGGGACGATATTTAATGATGTGTTCTTAATGAAGAGGATATTTAATGATGTGGATTGTGTTCTCTTTATTGCTATGTAAAATTATGCTTCAAAATCCAGTTGAAAAATAATGCATGTGTCTGTTTGTCCATCTACACATGCACATATCTCATGTAAAGATTAAAATGTTTAGAGTTTTAGTATTTTAGTCTATGAAAAAATGAAACAAAATTTCACAGTCAAATGATAAGGATAACAATAGTTATTACACTGTGTATCATTATCATCAAATTAATTACTCAGAGTACAGGACATAAACCAAAATGATTCTTATAAAAAAAAAAGTAGCACAAAACCTTTTTCAGTGTACTAAGATAAATTAGTACAAATGAAGCCAATGTGCATGTGCATGTACGTGTGTGTGTGTGTGTGCGTGTTGAAAACAGTGGAATTTGTAATTTGGAGAAGTACTTAAACTTCTACCTACTTCTTATCTATCTTTCTACTTTGCCCTTATATGTATATATTTTTTCCTCATGTGATATTTGAGCTTGGGGATAAGACTTATTTCACTAAATATTATGTTCTTAAATTGCATCTTTTTACCTATGATTGCTTCAAGATTATATTTCTTTCTGGCAGTATAGTACCCCACTGTGTACACATACCACATTTTTCTTATTGATTTATCTGCTGATGGACATACACAATGATTCCAAACCCCAGCTATTATAAATTGTGCAGTATAAACGTGGGTGTTGTATTTGGGGGTTGCAAGAAGAACAAGACAATACAGGACTCATAATTTATGATCTTTTTTATAATGGTCACCCAAGTTTTAAATACAAAGAAAGTGCAGGTAATCTGTCCACAGCACTCAAGACCTAGAAAATCTAGCTGAGAGCCTGGATCCAATGGAGATAACCTGCATGAGTTCAGCTGAAAACCCAGAGCCCATGACAATGACCCATACAAATCTGTCCTATAGATCTGCTCTGGGAAGGCCCAAAGTTCAGCAGTGGAAGCTAGAAAGTCTGTGCCAGTGGAGTAAAGGATTTGTGCCAGCAGGCTGAGAGTTCTTTACTGAAGCCAAGAAATGACACTCAAAAATAAGAACCAGGGCTTCCTTGAAAAATACCACAGTCATCCTCAGCAATAACGAGGTCCTGAGCTCTGACAAATTCATTCAGAACAGCCAAATTCATATCAGGAAGCCAGTGTGACAAACTTCTCCTGGAGATTAAACAGCACCCATCTTCCCCTTCAGAGCCAGGAAGCAATGCTCAAAGTAAAGACCAGAGTTCCTCCAAAGTGGAACCACAGCCATTCTCAGCAACAAGGTCCCGAGCTCTTTCAGTGATAACAACTGAGTTCATATCAGGGAAGCTGGCATGACGAGCTCCTCCAGGAGAACCAACGGCTCCAAACCACAGCACTTAGGAGAACTCACAGTGCTACTTTTACTCTCCAGGTCTCCTGGACCAACGGCTCCAAACCACAGCACTTAGGAGAACTCACAATGCTACTCTTACTCTCCAGGTCTCCTGGACCAACGGCTCCCAAACCACAGCACTTAGGAGAACTCACAATGCTACTCTTACTCTCCAGGTCTCCTTTTTATGCTGGCAACAGTCCTCAGGTGGGCCCTCCATGCTCAGCACCATGCTGATTCAGTGTGGTGCTTAAATTGACTACCAATACCAATCCACCAGAATAGCTGTGCATGTATCCCTATAATATGATGTCTTTAACTCTTTTGGGAAGAGACCTAGGGGGAGGATAGCTGAGCCAAATAAAATTTCTACTTTTAAATTGTCTTTTTAACTTTTAATTTTTGGAGGAATCTCCATGGTGATTTCCATAGTGGCTATATTCCCACCAACAATGTAGTAGAATTCCCTTTTCCCCACATCATTACCTGCATTTGTTATTATCAGATTTTTGATGGTAGCCATTCTTTCTGGGGTAAGTTGGTATCTCTGCATATTTTTAATGTGCATTTTTCTACTGGTTAGTATTTTTTTTGTATATCTATTGGCCATTTGTACTTCTTTTGAGAAATATCTATTCATATTGGTTCTCCATTTTTTGACTGAGTCTTTCATTTGCAGGGATCTAATTTTTTAAGCATTCTTTATGGATTCTTTTTGTTTGATTTGTTTGGTCTGGTATTGGGAATTGAACTCAGGACCTCACACTTGCCAAGCAGGTGGTGCACTGCTGAGCTGTATCCCTGGCCGTCTTTAGAGATGCTTGATGTTGCTCCTCCATCTGTGCAATAGCTGATAATTTTTTGTTCCATTTTGTAGAATGCATCATCACTCTGTTGGTTGTTTGTTTGCTGTTCAGAAGCTTTTTTTAATTTTATATGATCTCACTTGTTGATTCTTGGTATTATTTTTTGTGCCACTGGGGTTCTGTTCAGAAAGTCCTTACCTACACATGTATCTTTAAGAGTTGTAATTATTTTATCTTTCAGTAGATTAACTCTTTTTGTTTTAACATATCTTTGTTTCATTTTGATTTTAATTTGGTACATGGTAAGATATATGGGTCTAGACTCAATCTTCTGGATATAGATATCCAATTTTCCAGCACCATTTGTTAAAGAGACCATCTTTTTTCTTGTGTATGTTTTTGCCTCCTTCATCAAGGATCAAATAGCTCTGTGTGCCTGCAGTTGTTTCTGCTACTTCTATTGATTCACACACTTTTTTTTGCCTGAGTACCATGCTGTTTTAATCACTATATCTTGAAGTATAAGTTCAAGTCTGGGATTACGATGCTACCTGCTTTGCTTTTGTTACCCAGGATTGCCTTTGCTATTCTGAGTCTCCTCTTGTCCCATACCAATTGTAGGATGGTTTTCTCTAGCTGTGTGAGAAATGACATTGGTGTTTTGACTCAGATTATGTTAAATCAGTATATCAGTTTTGGAAGAATAGCCATTTTGAGCATGTTGGTTCTGCCTAAGCATGAACAGGGATATTTTTCCATATTGCGATGTCCTCCTCAATTTTCTTTTTTTATTCTGATGTAATTTTTAGTGTAGAGGTGTTTTACTTCCTTAATTAGCTTAATATCTATTTATTTTTATGCTATCTTGAATGGTATTGTTTTTCTAATTTCTTTTTCAAGAGTTAAAATAAGAACTCTTATTTTATTAGGAATGCTACTGAGCTTTGTAGTTTTATTTTGTTATCTTTCTATAGCACCAAATTTGGTTATCAATTCTAGGGGTTTTTTGGTGGCATTTTTGGTGTCTTATAAGTAAATGGTCATGTCCTGTGTAAATAATGATATTTTTACTTCATCTTACCTATGCATATCCCTTTTGTTTCTTTTGCCTGGTTCCTCTGCCTAATGTTCCACAGATTGTGTTGCATAGGAGTGGTGATAGTGGACACCCCTGTTCTGTTCCTGATTTTAGAGGGCAGACTTTCAACTTTTCCCTACTTAATGTGATTTGGCGGTAGGTCATAAATGGCTTTTATCATGTTGTGATAAAGACCTATTTTCTTTAGAGTTTTTTTTTTAATCACAGATAGATGTTGAATTTTGTCAAAGGCTTTGTCTGCATCTATGTAGATGATCATGTGATTTTCTTGTTGGGAGTTTTAAAAGGTGCTTACTGCTAGTTGTGAATTAGGTTTAGTTTTCTTTGTGCTAATCAGCATTTCTTAGATTTTTCTCTAATGTGTGGCCATTTTTATACTTCAAGAAAATGTTTTAGCCAGGCTTCATGGCACATGTCCATAGTGCCAGCAACTCAGGAGGCTAAGGAAGGAGGGACCATTTGAGCCCAAGAGTTCAGGACGAACCTGGGAAACAAAAGAAGACGCCCATCTCTTTAAAAAAGGAAGCAAAGGAGGAAGCAAGGAAGGAAGGAAGAAAAGAATGTTATGACCGGGTACCAAGAGACATTAGATCATCTGGGCAAATGAATTTGCTCTTTACTGAGCAGACAATCTCATTCTACAAGCAGTTGGAATTGGCTGGCCCCAAGGCTCTTGGGGAATTTCATCTGGTAGAACAGAATTCTATAAACCCTTGCACTGGAAATAGCCACATTCCTGGCTTGCTGGGGCTGAGTGACCATTTAAGCGGCTGAGTCAGGCTGTTGTTGCCTGGCAGGGGAAGTGTTCACGCTGGGTGATGTTCTGCAGTCCACCTAATGATGCTCATTTGCAGTTGGGGAGAGCTGAGACTTGCAGAAGATAACTTTCTTAGGGCTGCTCACAGAAAACTGGAGACAGACTTGGCCACAGAATTCTGGGCCATTGGCTCTATTCATTAAATTGTGTCACTTGAAAGGGAGAGGAAGATCTGGGGTGTATTTAATGTAGATAGGTGCCAGAGTCCAGCTGTGGCAGGGCTAGGGTTTCCCAAAGGTGGACAGGGAGTCGGCGAGTGAGAGACAGAAGACACTGCACACCAGTCTGTGAGTGAATCTGAATCCGCTTTATTTTTTAGAAGCTGGAATATATATTTGCTAACCTTGGCAGCAACCCCCAGCCCCAAGTAGGAAGTGCCCCAGGCCCAGGGCCAGGCAGAGACAATCCCAAGC